>PVJO010008100.1:0-77389 GCA_004026905.1 Hystrix cristata | reverse complement strand
GAATACTGTGTACTCAGTAAACAACGGTCTGCACTGTTCTCATCCTCAGCACATGCCACAAAGGAAAAAATGCCTCTTCACCCCATCCCCATTTCTAAAGAAATCTCTGTTCTCTTTACTGATTTCCATAACCATAGAACAAGTCTGGAGATCAATATATCTTTAAGCATTAAACCTTCTAAACTGTGATTTAAGCACAATTTCTCCATAATTCAGATTTGCGACATTTAAAATACAATTCTGTTAATCTTCTGCCATATGGCATGCTAGGTATTGCCTTGGAAGCTCTGGAAGACATACGGCAAGACACAAATGGCCCCTGACATAGTGTCTATTAGTCTAAGCACATTGGGATGAATTAACAAGCTAAACGCCCAGGAAGCACAAAATTCACATCCACATTAAACATGAACATAGTATTATACTTGGGGAATGACTTCAAGGTGCAAGTTTTTGCTCTTATAAACATTTATTTTTCCTTCAAATTTATTGTGGTTTTCTGCAATGATGTGAAAAGTCTTCATTTCCCTTTTCCCAAGTGTTGAAGTTCAAAATGTCAGGTCTTAACCATAGACTAATCTTCATCTCTTCAATGTCTTGTATGTTGATTTAGTTTCATATGTATTTGTATTAGTTTTCCTCAGGGATTTATACATCAATATATATTTTATATATATATATATATATATATATTCCTACACAAATATATACAAGCTCTTTATCCTCATCTTACCACTTGAGAATACAACTTTAAGTATGTTTTACACAGCTGTTCCTTGGTCAAGGTCATTTGCAAGAGCAAGTCGGTTTCTGAAGAAATCTTGTTTGGTAGGTGAAGGATCCATTGAGGGATTCTCATTAGTTTTTTCCCTGTATTCTGATCCACTGGACCTAAAATCTCAGCACACAGATAAAGTACAGGTTGATTTGGTTTTAATTGTTTTCAAATATTTTATCTATCCAAATTGTTTTGCATTTGTAAAACAGTTGCCTCCTAGACCTGGATAATTTTTACTCCCCTAATTTCAAGACTCAGGACATGTGTATCTATGATTTGCAGTACACATAAAGAGAATATCTTTCTTATGCTTTATGGGGACAATTGTGACAACTGTATATGTCAGTGTAAGATACTGTGTAGTAACACTGTAATAGGACAATAACAACTCAGAAAATTCAAAAAATCCTATTTTTGATTCAATGAAGTAACTATGGCACAAATTACCATGGCCCTTAAATTAAAATGGGTAGAACTCATTATTCTCAACCAAGGTTATCAAAGGCCATTACTGAATCTGGACATTACAGTACAAACTCTTGCTTCTGCTTGTTTTCATTTTTAAATGAAAGATTTATTGAAGCCAACCACACATATATGCTACATTTAGTAGAATGCAGAAATAAGTACAGTGATCAGATTGAGGAGATGCTATAATCTCAACCACCACAAAGAAGACCAAAGCCAGCCAAGATTCAACAACTCAAATCAGTCCATTTGAGTCCCCAGTCGAGGGTGCCTTCTTCCTTTATCTTGGTTAAGCCAGTTGGGTAATCCATTCCAGTTCTGCACCTTCTCCAGTTTGTTCATGTCAGAAGTCCCTGGAGGGAGGAGGCTTTCTGGAAATAACCTCTGATAAGCTAGACTAAGCCCTTTTCACTAACTTAAATTCTGAACTAGCACGGGTAAAAGTAGCCCAGCAACCAAGAACCAATATCAAAAGACCCTCATGGAGGATGTATGAAAATGATCCTAGACATAAAGTTTTTGTCCAAAGTGCCTATAAAATTGAACCAGTTCTCCATATGCTGAGGCTGAGTTAGCTATGCTTCCACTCTCTGAAAAGAAGGATAACTGGCCTCCAAGATATGTCACTGTCATTGGTGTATTCTCACTGAGTCCTCATTGTTGTTACTAGATATATGACACTATCACTTGCTGAATTAACTGGGAAGAATTCAAACGTCCCTTTATTCAAAGAAAGAAGTTGGATCCACACAAAGACTATCATGATGTATGGAAACTTGACTGACTGACTAGATTATTTTCACTTTTCACCCTAATATTTGGTATCCCAGATGAAGCCATAGCTGCCCACCATTCTTTTATTTTTAGTTGGTAAGGAGCACTTTTCCACTGCATCCCAGCGAAGAGAGGGAAAATCGTTCTGTCTCAGCTCCGGTACATCTGGGTGCTCATCAAGATATCTGAGTGGGGTGAAGCTCTATGCCCTTCCCTAAAACTCCAGACATTCTTATCTTTCACAACTCCTGCCTAACTCCAATTCAAATAATTTCTGATTAGTTGTAGCCAAAATGTTAGGATGATGTATTTTTTTACCATTTCATCCTTTCCCTGTATGTTCTATTATTCAGAAGACTAGGAATGCCTTTAGTTTCCGGGGCAGGAAGTAGGGAACACGATTTGAACTGGGCTGCTGTTTATTCTGAATTGTCCCCCCATAACAGTTTCTCAATAGAAAGTTATTAATCAAAATTTAAAATCTTCACCTCAAATTTCCCCTCTTATCTACATCTGATCTCTCCAAAACCCAAAATGTTATACTTTGATGTTCCAACATGCAACTGTTTAGTGTTTACCTGGAAATGGGAAAGCTTTGATGTCACCACCAGCCCCAAGGACCACAGAAATCTTCACCAGTTGCGTTCCCATTTCTGAAACAAATGCCAAAATCGCCCTGTCTAGTTTTTAAAGTACACAGACTCAGCTTAGTTATTTTTTGTTTTAACTGCTCTTTTCACAAATTGTAACTCCCTTGTGTCTCCAGCACCTGAATGTCTCTGCATTTCTTTATTTCAACTATCAACTAATGGCTAACTAGTCCTTTTCAAAATCCAGGATTCTACTGTAGCCATGACTAAAAACTCATTATCATCTTTTTAAGGATAATTTTAATTGACCTCTTTATAATGCTTAACATAATATATGGCTACCTAGTCATCTGGACTCTTCCAAAGGTGTAGCTATTAGGATCTGAAGTAATGCATACCTAAATTACTAGGCGAAAGGCATAGTGTATTTGCTTTTATTCCCTTTCTCCATAAAACACAGAAATGGCTTTTGAGCTCCTAAAGCCATCCTGGCTGACTGAAAGACAGATGGGAGAAGATAGTACAGGGACAAACAGGTAAACGTTCGCTGGGAAAGGGTACAGTAGCTCAAAGGACATTCTGACACACAGCAATCCCAGCATTTTATGGAAAGAAGAGAAAGAACCAAGCTTGCTGCTAACTTTCCTTCCATTCACATGATAGAGACAAAGAAAATCCTAAATCAGGTAGATCAACACGTAGGGATTTACTACAGATAAACCTGGAAAGCTTGTTTGGAATTGGGGAAGGGAGAGGTATGGACTATAGTACCACAGAAATCTCTGACTTGGTTCTCTGACTGGAAAGACTACGCTCCTCGAAAGCTTCAAAACACATGCCCAGAGAGAAGAGACAGGCGAGCAGGGTGGACACTTCTCCTCTGGGCCAAGTCAGTCAGCCCTCAATAGAGTGGCAAGCAAGCATTCATTTATAAATATTTGTTGGTGCCTACTATTTGTTATGTACTAAAACTTGCAGCTGAATTACCCGTACACTGAACTGTAAGCTCCTAATGGGCAGAAACTATTTAGTTCTTTTGTACTGGACAGAACCTAGTACACTAAAGACCCTTAATGGCTGATTCCAAATGATCTATAAACATTTGTAATCAAGATTACGTACTATAAAATAGTATACCTTCAACTATTCCCTTCAATTTTAAAGGTACATAGGAAATGAGTTATGAGAGAAACCCAAAAGTGGCTAAGAATGGAGGAGGGACTTGAGATGGGCTTTAAGGAAGTAGAGAAGAAAGTAAGGATAAAATCATCAAATGATTCTTCATCAGTCCTCTACTTCATGGTCTGTTTCAGGTAAAGGCTGGGCATATACAAAAAACAGTTGAGAAGACACCCAAAAAACAGGATTCACTGACATTTAACTATATGGAGCTCTGTAAATGTAATTTTTTAGTGTGTGACTAAGAAAACAGAATTTGATATGATTGATGGGTGGGGTGAGGACAGGAATGAAAATATTCTTGAAGCATATAAATTACAAACTGCTAAAAAGGAAGAGAATGGGTGAGGAAGTAGAATTGATCATTTGGATGCTACATTATTCATCTCCCACTTCCCCCAAATTTGGGGATAAAAAGAGAAAGCACCATCTATATTCTCTATCCTTAAACTGTCTTACATAATCCCCTTTCCCACCGCCACACCCCCAACCAAAATTACACATTTGCCCAAATGCAAGATTTATATATAAAGTAGCATTTGCCTCAGCCTTCACAATAATCTAGGTTTAAATCTTTGACAGTCTCCATATAGATCCTTCTAGAAGGGACAGTTTGCCTTCCATCCTGCTCAAAGGCAAGGGAATCAGTCCAGCATCAGCTTTTCACATTAGGTCTGTTCCTGGCTTCTAAGAATCTTAATTTAAAATGCTTTAAATCATCTAATATTTCCAAATTCTAAAATATATAGACTTTATTCTGATTGATTACGGATAGCTTTCAGGGACATGTGACTTGGTAAATGTGCCTGAGAGAAACAGAGGGTCACCCTTTTCCCCATATATCGTGAGCTTTTTCAGGATTTTTTTATGATGTCAACTTGACTCTCCCTTCTGAATCCTTGTGGGTATGAATATTCGGCCCTCCCAGCCTCAGAGGGAAGAGAACCCTTTCTCGGGTTTTCTGTTGCATCTGGCTCCATGCCTAGCTTCATCCCGAAGCAGCATTCTGGGTGTGTGGGGCCACCAGCCAAACAAGCCCCTATGGAACAAAAAGTGTGTCAGTGTAGACAGGAATGAGCCTCCAGAGGGCTGTAGGGAAGGAAGGCAGTGAGCCCCAGACATGACAAGCCTATTCTTTCTGCCCCATTTGGAACTGCAAGGTCAGGCTCTGGAGTGGTTCCCCTACCCAGGTTTGGCCACTTTTTAAAGTCACTGAGCTAACTGCCAGTCTGACTTCCTGGCACACAGGAGGAGAATGGAATGAACGTCTCTTCTTGGTTCCTTCCTGTGTCTGACACATACCTGACTCCAGAGTATAAGTTCCTATGCAATGGCTGGGACCACATCACTCATGATCTTAAACAACTATCTGGAATAGTGCATGCATAGAAGAATGGTGTGTTCTAATCCAAGTTGAAAGGCACTGGTCCTCCTACACTATGCTGGGGCCTCCCTATCCTTTCTCTTTCTATAGTATCATATTGCAGCATGGTCTATAATGGACTTTCCATGGTCCTTGGATGAAAACACTCTGGATAAGCTACTTAAACTGCTTCTTTATCTCATGCTAAGTCCCCAAAGCACTCTTCTCCTGAGCTACACTCCCAGCACCCTAAGCACAAACCCTTAGCAGGTGTTACCTAATGGTGCTACTATTCTAGTTCAGATCAATCAAGCTAAGGAAGCCTGCCAAAGGCAGGCTCATCTGTGTGGCTCCACCTTTACTTCCACTCAGGTAACACTTCGGATTTTAAATACAAAGAAGCCTGCTGGTATTGTTGACAGCAATGACTGATGCAGACTAATCTATGAGAAAGGACAGAGGACTAAGGGAATCCACTGGTCCTTTCTCTAAGGAAAATCCCAAAAGGCAGCAAGAGGACTGAAAGCAATTAACCAACACAAATTTGGAGATCCCATACCAAGTCTTCTGCATTTTACCAAGGTCTGGGGGGTGAGAGGGCTATAGAAAAACAACGTGACCATCTACATGTTGTATCTTTAAAATTATAGGTCCAGGCTGGGGATTTAGCTCAGTGGCTAGAGCGCCTACCTCGCAAACACAAGGCGCTGAGTTCGATCCCCAACACCAAAAAATAAAAAAATAAAATAAAATAAAATAAAATAAAATAAAATTATAGGTCCAAGGCCTCATTCATAGCTTGTTTCAGGTGATAAAGAGAAGTGATCATACAGACAAACAACAAAGTCAAACTATAGATAAAGCAAATCTCTACAAGAGAAAGGGCTTTGGTGATCTCTTTAGCAATCTCTACCCAGTGCACGAGTCTCTTTCATAGCATTCCTGCCCAAACTCACCTAACTTCTACTTAAGAGAATCCACTTTCTCATGAAGTGAACAGTGCCAATTCCAGAACTCTTAACCCATTAGTTCTGCCCTCTGGATACAGACAAGACAAGGACAGGCTTTCTGCCTCATGTAACTGTCAGGGCATGTGTTTACATCTCTGATAAACAAGATTTTTCTTTCTTTTTTTAAAATAGTACTGGGATCAAACCCAGGGTCTTAAGCAGGTCAGGCAAGCACTCTTTTTCTGACCTATACTCCCAGCCCCAAACCGGAATTTGTAAAGGAACCAGTGGTAGATCTATTGCTCACTGTTTCCCAATAGTATCCACTCATTATGAATAATAGTGGACAAAAAGTGGCTGTTTGAGGACTGGGGATTTAGCTCAGTGGTTAGAGTGCTTGCCTAGCAAGCACAAAGCCCTGAGTTCAATCCCCGGCGCCCAGGGAGGAAAAAAAAAAAGTGGCTGTTTGCTTTGAGAATACTATGCTTTAAAAAAAAGGCTCAAGTAGTGCCTTAGAAGTTTGGAGTCCTTAGAAGAATTTAGGAACCTAAATCCCAAGTTCAGACTGGAAAGTTCTCTGTTTCTAGGTCCTCCAAACTTGACCAAGAAAGATTTAAGTCTATAATCCTAAAGAGAGGTAGGTATACAATTCTTAACTCCTCAACCCCTGAATAAAATGGCTTGAGGATCCAACAATAGTCATGCATACACTGAACTGCCTTAGCAAAACTGAAAGGGGACTACAGGGCTATGGTTGACTGTAGAACTGTGCTCTTCCTTCCCCTCCCCTCTTCTAGTAACAACAGGCAAAGGACCACCAACGAAAGATCCCCTGTCTCAGCACCACCCTCCCCATGGGAGGAGATTTAGACAAACCGTACCAAAAAAACAAAAACAAACAAAAAACAAGAAAACCTTCACACTCCAGGCTTGCCCTCACTTCTTCCAAAACCATTATCTAAATCAGCCAATAACCTTTACTTTTAAGGAAAAAGTGATTTCTCAGTGATTCTCCAGAGACAACAATAAACCTTGGCTTAAGTTTTCTATCCACTATATGAAGATTTGTTATTTAAAACTGACTGCAAGAACCTCTACCAGAAGAAACTAAGTACAGTAGCAGGGAGAGCTTTCTCAGGCGAGGGAGGCAGGCCTAAGGACCAGTGAAGATAATAAGAGCAGTCACCTGCAGGCAGTGGCCAGACTAGCAAATCCCTCTGCAGTCAAATGTGAATGCTCAATTCTCCGCTTATGTGGGGTTTGGCCCTGCCTCCCAGACTGTAACAGGGTGCAGTCCAAAATGCCTGATGGGTGATGTTTCATACAACAAAGAATCAGACTCTCAAAAGGACCACAAAAGGAAACATCTTGCTTTTGCCTCATATGGAGTATGGACACTCCTTTAAAGTGATTTTTAACTAGGAACCAAGTCAAATCCATTCATTCAGGGAAAACACTAACAGAAGTCCCAATAAACATGAACTAGCCCCAGGATAAATATATGCCCATAAAGGCAGAACTGCTGAGATGTCTTTAAAAAGACATTCCACAGGTGGAGAGATTCTGAGGAAGCACCCACTATGCCCAACACCAATAAAGGATCCCACCCCTGCCAGCTCATTCCCCAGGGACCTCCTCTGCTCTCGCTCTCGCTCGCTCGCTCTCTCGCGCTCTCTCTCTCTCTCTCTCTCTCTCTCTCTCTCTCTCTCTCTCTCCTCTCAATACACATGACTTTGGAGAATAGGACAAAAGACAGAAGTGGCAGGGGAGAGGGCTGAGTTTGCTTCTACTCTGGGAGGTTACAATGAGAAACATCTTCACCCGGCAAGAATCGAGGCTACTGGGTGCAGGAACTGAACTTGAAGCAGTGATGTGAGACCAGGTTACTTGATAATTATCACTGTTAAAACTTCAAGACTTAGCCCAAAGGGAAATGAGTTACAATGCTGTCTTGTCTAAGGGCTACTCACTTCTTTTTAAAGAGCTTGCGGAAGGAGCTGCGAAAGCCCCCTTTCTGGTCTTGCCTGGGATTTTGATCGCTGAAAGATGTTTGTTCACTTTCTCTTTCTTCCTTTGGACAGAAGCGGGTGGTATCTTCTAGATGCATTTCCTGAAAACACAAAACAGAGATGGTTTTTCACTCTTTTCCTAAAATATCTATCCTGTCTGTGGGACAGTTTTTTTTAGCTTTGTCACTTTCCTCTTCTACCCCAAAAGACTACCAGTCCCAAATTAAGCAAACCTACACTAATAAAGAAATTAATAGGCAGCGGGATGGGGATTTAGTTCAGTGATACAGTGTTTGCCTAACAAGCACAAGGCCCTGAGTTTGATCCCCAGCACAAAAAAAAAGAAAAGAAAAAGGAAATTAGTAGGTAGAAAGAGGAAAATTTTTTGCTGAGTGTTGTATTGTCTACATATCAAGGCAATAGTCTAGGGTAGGCTATGTAGAACAATAATTAAAAATAAGGAAATAATGGAATTTAGGTAATGTTTTAAATTAAAGAAAGCAAATTCATATTCTAGTTCCAAAACTATCCCTTCATATTTCTGGATCTGTTTCTCTTCCTACAAAATAAAATTCTTTAACTGTAATTGTAAAAATAATTTTAAGCTCATTTTAACTCTCCATTTTAAGCAAAAATAAGGGAAATTTTTGAGAAGCCAGGTGTGGTGGCCCACGCCTGTGATCCCAGCACTTGGGAGGCTGAGGCAGGAGGATCACCACGAGCTGGAGGCCAGCCTGAACTACACAGTGAGATACTGTCTCAAAAGAGGAAAAAAAAAAGTTTTTAAGAGGCCAGAAATGTTTAGAAGTAAATGTAAGCTAATATTTCCAAACTATAAATGTGCCTTTAATACAGTTTTACAATTAATAATCCACGACACTTACAGTTATAAGGTAAAATAATTAAAATTATGTATATTTTGTGAACTTTTGTTTCTTTTTAAATGTGAGATATGCCAATAGATATGTATATTTACATGCCTACAAGCTAGATATACTCATGTTTGTTTATACTCTATATGAACAAAATATTTACCTTGAGGTGACTAATTTAAAAGCAATCTAAAACTAGCTGTTTAATTTTGAATAATCTTAAGAGTACACAAGAAGACAAAGCAAAAAACAGAGAATGCCCGAAAATCTCACGAACTGAATAGGTAATTGCTTGTTGATAGAGAAGCAAAGCGTGAAAATGAATTTTTTTTTCAGGAATAGTGGGTTTGACTTTGAGAATTTAAATTGGGGTTGTAGTAGCAGATTGAAAAATTCTCTAGGATTCTACTAAAACTCATAACTAACCCATGGAGATCAACGTCTTTATGGCATAGTACATTGTTTCTCAAAGTGTAGTCCTGGGACTGTAGGATCAGCTGAAGCCTCTATTTAAAATGTAGACTCCTGCCAGGGACACAGGGGCAGGACACACCTATAGTCACAGCAACTAAAGAGACTGAGGAGGGAAGATCCCTTGAGCCCAAGAGTTTGAAACCAGCCTGGACAATACAGTGTGACATCAACTCCAAAAAAAAAAAAAAAAAAATCAAATAAAATAAATGTACTTTCCTGAACTATATCCCAGACTTTCTGAATCAGAATCTCTGAAGCCTAGATAATCTTTATGCACACTTAGATATGAAAAGGAATGGTTCTGTCCACCTGCATTTAATGTTTACATAAATCACGTTAAGTATGAATCCTAAATTGCAATTTCTGACTCAGAAGGTTTGGCTACAAATTCTGGGTTTATAACAAATTCCTAGGTAATGTATTCACTAGTGGCTCAAGGACCACATTTTGGGTGGGGCAGTGCTGGGGATCAAATTCATGGCCTTGCGCTTGCTAGGCAAGCACTTTACCAAGGAACCACATTTTGAGAAGTGGGCTTTCACGTACTAAACTACGCTATAGTGCTGGACAAAATGCCTGCTGTGTGATGTTTCATACAAGGACTTAGAATGGCAAAACTACAAAAGGAAATGCCTTGTTTTTGCTTCTTATGGAGTACGGAAACACTGTTAAAGTAATTTTTAATTAGGACCCAAAACAAATCCATTCATTCAGGTAAACTAAATCTACTAATTTTTTCACAAAAATCTTTCTGTAGGACCATGACCTTAATAAAACTTTGCATCTGTATAATATTTTATAGTTCAGAAAGTATATTCATAAACTTTATCTTATATATCGTGATTGTCACAATTCCTCTGTGAGGTAAGGTAAATATTATTTTGGGAGGGGAGTACTAGGGATCAAACTCAGGGCCTAAGCACTCTACCACAGAGAAGCCAAGTGAATTGTTCAAAAGTGCACAGCTGGCTGGTGATTTAGCTCAGTAGTTAGAGTGCCTGCTTAGCAAGCACAAGGCCCTGAGTTTGATCCCCAGCACAGGGGGGAAAAAAAAAAAAAAAAAAAAGTGTGCAGCTATTTGGCAGCAAAGTCAGGACTAGAACCTAGGGGTAATGTATTCCACCTAGTCAGATGCTCTCTACACTAATGCACACTGTCTTTTTTTCTTGACTCATGAGAAGAGGACGAGAAGACCTAGGCCAGTAATGGCGAACCTTTTAGAGCTTCCAATGATACACAAACAGCCTTCTGCGGCACGTGTGCCGTAGGTTCACCACCACTGACCTGGGCTCTAGCTGGCTCTCCTAGGCAGGGGTGAGAGGCACAGAGCACATTTGAAGAGAGAAAACAGAAGTTTGCACATTTCAAAAGCCAAGAGATGATCCCTTTAAGGATAGGGCTCTGTAGAGTTTTTAGCTTTTGCAACTAAAATTTCCATCCTGCCCCCACATCAACACACTCATATATACCTGCGCACACATATGAACATGTGCGCATGCACACACGCACGCACAACAGCCTCTGTCACCTATGCTCTGTGTACTATTCTCTAGTACTCCCACCAATCCAGGCCTTCTGAGTTTTAAGGATGAAAAATGTCCAAAAACACAAAAGCAATGGGAATTTTGTTTGCATACTTAAAAATCTGCTACGTACATACTGCTAGAGGAAACGCCTGGGTGGGGGGCGGTACTGAGGATCGAACTCAGGGCCTTGCACTTGCTGGGCAAGCGCTCTACCACTGAGTTAAATCCCCAACCCTGGAAAGGCCCTTTTTAAACTGACTTCCACTTGATACTACTTAAAGTTTCTACCTGAACTGAATTGAACTCATGCCTTACAAGATAGTGGGTGAACCTTGTTGTCTAGAATGTGTAACAGTTCCTATTATTTATTGCTCTTATATCTGGTATAAATATACTAATCATTGTTTCCTTCTCAGATAAACATGTATTGCTTATTTCTGATAAATGGTTTTTGCCTGGCAACCATTGAACCCCCAAATTTTCACAGATCAACTAGAAAAAGACATTTTTATGAAACACATGAAATAAAGGCATTCTTTACAACATAGACTATAAAGTTAGAAGTCACTTTGGATAGGCACTGTTCTATTTCCCTTGTTAATGAACTTTTAAACTTTGACACATGCTTAAGACTGATTTGTTCAAGAAATTTCAACTAATAGAATTTTATAAAGCTGGGGACTGAAAATCAGAGCCAAGAGAAAACTGGAGAACCCTGATCAACCATGGCAACTTTACCTGAACAGAGTATTTTGATTTTGTCCTCTGCTGGACACACACAAACAGTACTTTGACTCCTGGAGTCTGGGTGGGCAGCAACCTCCAAGGCTCTTCATGCTCCAGCCCATTCCTGTCCCTCTGGCCTAATTACCACCTTTCCCGCCTGGCACAGTATGCCAAAAGAAAACCATCCCCCAACTGTTTTATGGCCAGGAGTCTTTTTTCATTTTTCAGTACATCACTCTTCCCCCAGCTAATTTCTAGGCAGCTTTTAAAATCTACTTCATACATTCAATAAATGTAGGCTTTTATTAACGGTTTTGCCAGGCAAAAACCATTCATTAGGCCTTCTCTAACCACCATCATCCCAAGAGGTTTTAGATACACCTCCTATGGGCTCCCATAGTTTATTAGAATCCTGTGTTTCTGTGTCTCCTTCATATACTAAACTAGTCCTGGAGAACAGATTGCTGAATCCTCAGCCGTAAGCAACAGGGCCTGCCACAAGGCAGGTCTGATGGAAAATTAAAGAAAGGAATCAATGATCACCAATCTGTCCACATTCACTTGAAAACGGCAAGTGGAATGTAAGGGTGGTGGCACAGGTGAGAGCTCTCACATTGTTTTCTACTTAATCAGAAGTTGCCTTTGTTCAATTAAGAACTTAAGTATTTGCTCAGAAAGTACTGGCTTTTTCATAAACACATATTGAAGTGCCTTTTTAAATGCCACAAGGCTTGCAGACACAAGGATAAACATCAGACTGCTCAACATTTATTGAGGCCAAAGATGGTGTCTTTTGAGTCACTATTATGGGTTATCCTCGTCCTAACGGAATCTGCCATTTAACGCGACACTCTTTTTGGTCAAAAGGAGACTGGGCAGGAATGACCTGGCTTTCAGCAAACTTCACAGTCTACACTGAGAGCAGCCTGCGGGGACGGTGGGAGTACGGAGTGGAGAGGGCTGGCACACAGTGTCCAACACTCTGAACAGGTGCCACCTAACAGGCAAAGAAATACAAGCATGGAGTTGTGTGAAACAACTTGTAAAAACTACAACTCTGAGGTGCCACAAGCTGGGGGGAGGAGGAAGGGAGAGAATGGGTGTGTGTGGAGCAGACCCTGGCCAGGCGCGAAGCGTCGAGGTCTTCGCCGCCTTCACACGTATCCCTGTGTGACCTGAACTGCGTCTCCGTCCCACCGAGCCCGCCGCCCACCCCAACACCCCCTGAAGCGCGACCCCGCGACGGTGGGTGCGCGCTACCCGGCTCCCGGCCCCTCGCCCTCTTCGCTAGGGGAACTCGGGCCGCCCCTGCAGATCTAAGGCCCCGGGGCCGCGGTTGCTGTGGGCTTCGGTTCGGTGTTACTTTACCCTCCTTACTTCCAAATAGGTCTGTTTTTCGCTTTGGGACCTCTGTTGGGGGAAGAAGGTCCGCGGCGCGCCGCGAGCAGACGCGGCGGCAGCGGCCGGGCCGTGGCCCTGCACCGCGCGCTCGGCCTTGAGCGGCGCACGGCCGCCGCTGCTACTGCGCGTGCTGTAGAGGCGCGGGGCCACGCCCTCAGGGGGCGGCGCGCGCGGGAACTCCTTGAGCGAGCGGCTCAGAGGCTTGGCTTTCCCGTGCGCCTGCGCCTGCGCCTGCGCCGCCGCCTCCAGCTTGTAAGCGCCGGTGCTGCTAGCCGGCGACGTAGCGCTCTTGGTCAGCGGCTGCAGCGGGTGTTCCGGCCGCTCGGCCTCCATGGCGAAGCTGACGGGCCGCAGGAAGCAGATGTCCAGGCTGGACTCAGAAGAGGCGGGCGAGCAATTCTCGAAGAGGGCCGGGGCCTGAAAGGGCTCCTCGTCGTAGGGCGCGGGCAGCGCGAAGATCTCGCCGCCGTACTCGAACTCCTCGTAGCCTGCCGGCACGAAGCCGCGGGCGTCGGGCAGGAGCTCGGCCGGGCCGCGCAGCGAGCGCTCCACGTTGCCCAGCGGCTCGGCCGGCGAGGGCTCGAACTCCATCTCCGGGATGGCCTGCAGCGGCCCGGGGAGCGCCTTCACGTCCTGCTCGGCGGCGCAGAACTGCGCCTGCGCCAGCAGGCTCTCTGGCCTCTCGTGCTTTCTGCCCTCCATCTCCCAGTCACTGGGCTTCCCAGGCTGCATGCTCTCCATCAGGCTCTGCTGAGGTTGGCTTTTCTTCACTGGGGGCATCAGATGCCTTTAGAAGGAAAACAGAGTACCGAAGAGATATGCTTACTAGTTATTAGCGCCGGCCTCTCACCAAGTGTGAAAGGCCCCGGGCAACACATCCTGGCAGCTCCTCTCTTCTGTTCAGCCCCTCTCAGTGGCCTGCACGTGTTGCCCAAGAATTCCTGTCCTCAGTGGTCGGGAAAGTGAATGCCCCAAAGTTATCTATCTGAGCTTCTTACAGGCACCAAGGCACTGCATGGAGATGACTGGCGGACCAAGGACCATCACCACTAGGCTAGTGGGGACTCTGATGCCTCCCCACCACCTGCCAGTGTCCCAAGGCATCTCTTTACGACGCTCTTCTCCCTTTCTTACCCTAACGGTCATACAAAATAATGGAAACTCAGGTTTATACAGTTCATGGATCTTCATGCTTAAAATTACATTCCTAGATGAAGCAAATGTGGCACACCTTGATAATTGTTGAATCTGGATGATGGTATATTGTATGGGGTTCACTGTACTCATTGTAAATTTAAAATTTCCATAATATTTCAAGATTTTGTGGCCATTTAGCATGCTTTATTAGTGCTCACAAACTTCACACAAAGACTTCATATGATTTAAAAGTTGTCCCTCCAAATGTACCCAGTTTTCATGGAAGGTTTTTTGTTTGGGGGATCATGTACAACAAATACCTTTACATAGTTTACAGCGTAGCATAGTATACTCATCAGGTGGGAGTTTGTCACTTTTGCTTTAGCTACCAGGCAGATTTAAATGACCAATGACCCAAAATGGTTGTTCTGCTAGTCTAGTCATATTTTGATTTTTTTTGGTTTTTTGAGACAGGGTCTCACTGTGTAGTTCAGGCTGGTCTTGAACTCACTGTGTAGCCCAGGCTGGCCTCGAACTCGCAGCAATCCTCCTGCCTCAGCCTCCCGATTGCTGGGATTACAGGCATGCACTACCATGCCCAGCTAGTCATATTTTAATGTTATCTCAGAAATGCATAAAGAATGCAAATGTAAATGCTAACAGTGATCATCTTAGTGATCTTAGAATGAAAATTAGGCCTCACATTTACAGATATAAAAAGAAATAGATGAAACATTGACCTGACTCCCACTTCTCTTTTACCTTGAAAATTGCTGCTGGGTTTTATTTTTTCTTCACAGAGTGTAAAGACAGCCATGTCATGCTTAGCCAGTCTGGGTATAATCTCTAAAGACTGCTTTTTTTTTGGCTTTATTTGTTGCATTTCAGGGACAGTAATGTTCTGCTACTGTCTCAAGAGTTGATTCTCCAGAGTAAATTTGCACTTTCTGCCTCTTGCTACTCTCTAGGCCTGTCCCTTAATTAGTGCCTTTCTCTGAGCTCCCGGCATCTAGTCAATTCCTTGGCTATCACAGATAGGCCTGATGGAGGAAGGAGAAGGAGGAGTTCCATAGAGCATACTCCTAATCCAGGCCTACTTTCTAACCCTGAAACTGCCCAGGACCCAAAGGTATTGCCATTAACCTTCCCACAGCAACAGATGCTTACGTGACAGCAGGGCCAGAACTGGAAGCAGGATAGGGTTGCAGCATCTCTTCTGAGTGGATCCCACTGTCACGAACAGCCTCGGGGCCTGGAGTGGGGGAAGCATCTTGGCCAGCATTTGCACACTGGGAAGCCAGCCCTTTGTACAGCTTTGCCATGGATGACCTAAGAGAATGGAAGTAATCATTCTCAGATTGTATAATGGGAAACTGGCTCTCTAAATACACAGATTATGCCAAGAAAGGTAGTCATCTCAGATGTGAAGGTTTCTCTCTCTTCAGGGCTCTACCAACCAGGTTGCTTACATAATAGGGTGTAAGCTGGCAGCTGGACAGAAGGATGTTGATTGACTGAAAATAGCTTGAGGTCAGAGAGTGGTATGGAAAGACATCTATTACAGAAGTCATGGCTTAGGAGATAGCATCTTCTCTGGTCTGAAGCCCTGACAAATGATTCTGTTACAGTGAGACTGAAGGAAATCCAAATTACCAAGAAGCTCTCCTATGGGTTGCTTCTGTTTGCTCTGAAGCCCAGATACTCCCTAATCAAAACTTGTCTCTTTGTAGGTAGTGTGAAATCTATTCAAACTTCCCATCTGTCACTTGTTTTACTTTTATCCCTAGTAATTACTAACAGCTTATTTACTCAACATCCAGCTCTAAGAAATAAACTCCCCATGGCAGGGATGTCTGGCCATTGTGTTCATTGCATCATATTCAGTGCATAGACAGTACGAGACACAGTAAGTGGTCAATAAAAGATTAATGAAGGAAACTATTCTGACCTTTAAATTAAATGGCAATTTTGAACCTGGCAAGTTTACGGAAACAATATTTTTGAGGTGGTTGACAATATGACGTAAGAGAAGGCATTAGAATGAAAGTGCTTTTTTTCATATTTCCAACAGCTACTAGATGTCTCTTCCTGTAGCCAGCTTGCCCACCTATCTTCCCCCTACTTTTCTCTTCCCTTCTACCTCCCAACACTGTATTTCACCCTCTTTGACACACTGTGCAGTTAATTGTGACACCCACATTGACTGCTTTATAGCCTGGTTCTCAGAAACCTTTGATAGACCCTCTAGAATACACCATCAGAGCCTTACTTCTTGAGCTTTTTCCGTTTCTGAATAAGCAAATCCTCATTGCATTGAAACAACAGGGTGTAGTGTGAGATAAATACTCGGAGGCGCTGAACACACACCAGTAGTAGGTAATAGTCAGGGTGTTCCTGCTCTGTGAACTTCAGGACATTCTGGACAGAAGGAAAAAGAAAGCTGCATTACATAATTAGAATGAAAAGTTTGGTCTCTTCTGCACCTTACCATGATGTATTGTAAGTTTGGTAGCCATTTAATCAACTAATGTATATGGCCCATCTAATAAGCTAAAAGGTCAAACTTGCTGCTCTATCACACCAAGGGAAAATAAGTTACTACTGTTCCTGTTTAACTTGAATGTAAACATAAAATAATTCCACTTGAAAAGTTGGAAGGATCTACTACTTAGATCTCTGAAGTAATGAAGGCATTCTAACGATTACTGTCTATACTGCCTTAAATAAGTCAGACTAGTGATGAGAATGTCAGGCATCAAGCCAGGCTGATGGGAGGGTGGTGGCTGTTGAGTTGGTGATTATGATCAAACCTGGCCTTTCTAGGCTATTACATTGCCTGCTGCTATGGTTTGGATATAGTTAGGTTCATGGGCCCAAAGATTCATGTGCTGGAAGCTTGGCTAACAATGTAATGGTATTGAGAGGTGGTGGGACCTTTGAGAGGTGGGGAAAAAAATGGGGTGTCATTGGATGATAACCACCCTCATAAAGGAATTAATGCTGCTCGTATAGAGTGTGTTAGCTCCCGTGAAAATGAGTTGTTATAAATAACTGAGCCTGGTCCCTTCACTCTTTCCTGCTTCTTCTTTACACTATGTGACCTATTATTCTTATACACATGCCTATTATGTGATGAGGCCTTCACTAGAAAGCTAGTGCCAGCACCATGACTTTCAAAAAGCATCAGCAAAATTAAACTCCTTTATAAAGTATCCAGCCTTGGGTATTTAGTCCATAAAATGAACTAAAATACCTATAGTAGAATATGCATGTGACTTAGATTTGAGAAAGTTAACATTTATTGAAACTTACTATTGCCTGGCACTAAATCCTTTACAGATACTACCTTGTTTAATTTTTATCACAACCATATTAATTAGGTACAATTACTACATCTATTTAACAAAGAAATTGTACAGAGAAATTAAGTGATCTTCACTGAGTCACACATCTAGTAAGTAAAAGAAGAATTGGAACTCAGATGGTGGAACCAGGGCTTATTTACCATATGCTACTGCTTGAGAAAATGCTTTTAGGACCTAAAGCCACATATAATTGAAAATCTCAGTATTGACATTGGGCTGTTTTTACCTGTGATTAGTCACAAGAATTTCTGAGATGCTTTCACTGAATTAAACCAGAACAGGTAGGTAGTGGGAATTGGTAAACAATTAAACCAGAACAGGTAGGTAGTGGGAAAAAGAGGGGCTAGTAAGGGGTTGGTGAGTCTCTCAGCTCCACCTCCTTAAACTGCTACAGACCCTGTGGGAAAATGATGTGAAATCACCTCGTCAGCTTCTTCATCCTCCTACAGTGAAAGTATAAGCATTATAAGGTAGAACGTGGGACTCAAACCAAGTAAAGTAACTAGCATAGCAGTTAAGTGGGCAGGTTAGACATTTAAACACAAGAAGGGAAAGATGTCTATTGAACCAAAGTGAAAAGGACTGAATAAGGTGCTTAGAATCTAGTGGGCGTGTTTATAGAAAGATCCTGGACAACCAGAGGTGGAAGGCAGGCATCATGAGTCAAAATTTTTGGACATGGAGATTTTTAGCTTATACTATAGGTATACCCGTAATTGGTATGGGATAATCATAATGATGTAAGCCATGGAAGCACTTCTTAGAAATATTAATGGTTCCTTGAAGTATTTACTATATTTCTAAATTAAGAGCAAAAAATAGTATGAAAATCAGTTTGGTGGCTTGCCCAGCCATGCCTACCTGTAGATGTATCAGATATTCAGGGATGCGTTGGACTATGTGAAAAAACAGTGTGTAGATGTCAGATTTAATCTCTTCATCACCCTGAATGAAAGAAATGTGGAGTCATTCAGTGTCCCTCCCGCTCTGTCAGCAGAATCCCAGAGTCAGTCCCACCAGAGCAGGAAAGGTTTATTCCCAAAGCATTTTCTTCCCAGAAATTGGCATGAAGCAGTGATCTCTCTTTAGAGAGGCTACATGTTCAGGGATGTGCCTGAGGAAACAATTCTCCAGCAGGGAACGTATCGCGTACTTCTTTGGAATCCACCCAAATTTCCAAAACACACTTTTCTTCCCATCCCTATTTTAGCACAGTGCTAGATAGAATTATACTGAGTACGTTCACAAAGGCTCTCTAGGAAGTAGTCATTACATTGGCTTACTAACAGGCTAAAGGAAATATTGTAGTCTCATGAGAGTGAGGAAGGGAATGTCATTGGAAACTAGTCATTTGACCTGGAAGCAGAGAGCACGCTGGACTTTTCTGTGTCCTCCTTTTCTTTTGCCTCCTTTCCCAGACATTTGCTAAATGCCAACCTGTGGTAGGCTTTATGTTGGGTTGGGAGTAGGAGTGTGCTAAAATAGAAATTTAGTAAGACAGAGCCACTTGTCTCCTTGTGTTACTTAATTAGCTCTCAGCTTTGTAGCTTCTGCTACTGTTTCCCTTTCTGACCTAAAATAACAAGCTGGGGCTGTGGCTCAGTGTTAAGAGCACTTGCTTAGCATGTGCGGGGCCTTCAGTTCGGTCTCCATTGGCACCAAAAAACTCCTAAAACCAAAAAATTAGAATTGTTACACAAGTATCATGAGATTATTAGGCACCTAATGTATCATATCAGCGCAGTGACAAGGCAAAGCTTAAAACGCTATGACTAGAGTCACTTTACAACCTTATAAATTGGCCAAGGATTCCTATTTTCTGAGTCTTAAAAAAAAAAAAGCCAAATACACAGCATACAGGTAACAGCCTAAGGAGCTCTGCTTAGGACACTGATTTACTTTGTCTACAGTTCCAGTGGAGTGGAACAAAGTTAAGCAGAGCAAGGACCAAAGCAAACTGATCCTTGTGAGGGTTTTTTAACCTCCAGAAAGCATGCCAGTAGCTCTGTTCATGCCATTCCTTAGCCTGGAAAACAACCTGAGAGTGCAATGCAGTATTGACAGGATGCAGGAGCAACAAAGTATACATGACAACAGAGGATAGCACATAGAGTTAACTCACCTCCTTCAGAACAACTACATGAACCAATGAGATGCATTCAGGCAGATCTCTTAGGTAGGCAACATAATAATCCAAGAAATTATTCTTTAAAACAAAGACAAAAATATATAGTAAGAACCCAGAAACAGGAATGACAATATTTTTATAGATCCATGTATATCAAAAAGTACTTTGCAGAGATTATCTTAATAATTTTTTAATATGTCCTTTAATACATTTTGGCAGTTTTTATTCATTTTTTTTTAAAAATCTTTTTGGTTTTAAAATAAACATCACTACAGCTTGGGAAACAAAATTCAAGAGGCCTACCTTTATGACTGTAAAATAATAAACCATGGGAGGAATGAGGGTCATGAAAAGTGAAAAAGTATTTTTAAATTGTTAAATTATAAAATTGCATGTTTTGTTTTTGTAATTCCTTTTAATTTTAATCTTCTCCATCTAAATGAGAAACCTTGCCCAACTCACCTTTTACTATATCTAGATCTGTGGTTCTCAATGTTTTCAACTAATTGCATATTTCAACTAATTGTGTATTCACCTCTGTAATTTCCCTTCAAGAGAGCAACTCATAACTTCCAAAGTTATATTCCCATAGTAATAATGCTTAGCTCCTGAAAGCATACCGAAGACAAATGAATAAAAGTAACATCTGAGGGATAGATCACATCCACATCTTCTATAAAAGTAAACTTTGTGTTGTTACATTTGAAATGTGAATTTTGTCTAATGTGGTACTGAGGATGAAACCCAGTGCCTCGGGTACGGTGGGCAATTGCTCTACTACCAAACTACACCCCCAACCCTGTTAAACATGTTTGAAAATCACTGATATACAGAGGTTGACTGCAGGTAAAAACTGGCTTGTAGACCAATTTTAATTATCCCACACAATATTTTAAAAATAAGAAAATTAGATTCAAAATTCTGGACTCCATACTTTCTCTTAAGACATCAGCTCAGGCAACTCTAGTCCTTTTTTCCCAAATAATGATTGGACAAAGTTGAGTAGCTATTCCTTGTAGCAAACTATATGTGCCCCACTTCACCACAATTCCCACCGGTCTATATTGTGTTAGACTCTCACTTCACTGTTTATGTCACTACCTGGTCCTACAGACATGCAACTTCTGGCTTCAATCATATTTTCTTTGTAGAACATTACAGAGATTTCAAAACAGCACCCTCTGTTCAAGAAAGTGAAAACAAGACATTCAGGACACATAGCCGCCTATTAAAATTTTTTAAATCTCTAAGGAATGAAAATTATATGTGAAAATATATACATATTTTTATATCCTATGTGTACATCAATATAGATAGATGTGCATGAGTATATATATGTAAACACACATATATATACACATACATATGTGTACACATGCATGCTCAATGGAGGCAGTTATAGTACAGTATAAAGTTGTGAACCCAAAGTTGGAAGACCTAACGGGGTTCTATTCGCAGATACCCAACTGCCTAGGAAGCTGAGTGATTTCAGCAAAGCCTTTGAGTCTCTTACTCTTGCAACTGTAGAATGATGAGATTAGATTAGTTATCAGTGGCTCCAGCTCTGAAATTCACTGATTCTAGATTCTTCATTAAGAGAAACAGACACAATGCATAAAATAGATGCATAAAATAAAAGTTTATAGAAGGAGGAAAAGACACCTTACTTCATCATTTGTTAACTTAAGAAATAAGTCTCCAAGGACTCCTTGGCGTGGCCATTTCAGGACCCTTTCCTGCAGTGCATGAAGCAAATCCAGGTGCTGTTGGACGAGGTACCGTAAAGAGCCAGGGAAGAGGCTTAAAACAGAACAGAGAAAGAATCACACAAACCAGGAAGGCCCTACAAGAATAAAGGCAGCAGGTTCCTCTCAGCCATTCAAAAATACTCGAGAATCACAGGTCCGCACTTAGGATCTTTTTCCTTATTTGTCTTTCTAGCTTTTGTTCTCTTTCTCTCTCCTTTGTAATACTGGGCCTCCCACTGAGCTACACCCTCATGCCTTTTCCCCTTTATTCATTGTATTTTGAAACAAGGTCTCACCAAGTTTCCCAGACTGGTCTGCAACTTGTGATTTTCCCGCCTCAGCCTCCCAAGAATGCTAGCTTGCATTTAGGAATTTTTTAAAATTGTTGTTGTAGACATCACAACAGATATCCTCAGATTATGACAAGATTGCTGGGGGCTGGGGATTTAGCTCAAGTGGTAGAGCACTTGCCTAGCAAGTGCAAGGCCCTGAGTTCAATCCCTAGCGCACCCTCCCACCCAAAGATTGCTTTCCTGATGGCCCCTATGCAAATGTACATTAAATAAACAGAGTACAATAGTTGAGTGACCACTTTAACTTGTTACACTCTCATGTTACACTCAGTGGAATTCTAAGGGAAATATCTTTCAGTGTTTTAAAGTTATTCCAATTTGATGTGCATATTCTTCTAATTTGTGTGACACATTTACAGTGCTAGATGGTTATTCTCAGCTATTGGGTAGGAGACTGCTACTTAGGTAAGTAGGAAAAATTGTTCATAGTTGACAACTAGTAACTCAAGGAATCAGGGACAAATGAGAAGCTTCCTTCTCCCTTTCTTGCAGTTTCTAAGAGGCCTACTGGGCAAGGATAGATTCTTGCCCTGAGAGGCTATAGATCAGGGCTGGCCTGCTACGCCTTGGAGTGTCACAGACCCCCTTTCCTAACTTGAAATCCCTCTCTTCTACTTCTTAATGTGACTGTTTTGTTTTGTTTTGTTTTGTTTTCAAATAAAATGAAAGGAAGGAGAGAGAAGGATGGAGTGGTGATGAGAACTAGAAAGAGAACCACAGGAGGAAGAAGAGCCTGGATGGACAAGAGTGAGTGACCAGGGGAAGGAAGAAAGAAAAGCGGAGGAAGGAAAGGAAGGAAAGAAGGAGGGAGGGAGGGAGGAAACAGAAGACCATGGGGTTTTGCTGGACTACCGCTAGGATCTAAACCAGTGATGGTGAACATTTTAGAGCTTTCCATTGTACAAACAAGCCACTGCAGCACACGTGCCATAGGTTTGCCACCACTGATCTAAACTTAACTTGGTGATACAGGAAAACTGAAAGTAGGTTCTTTTGTGCTTTCAACACAAAAAATTTAACCAAGATAAAATGATGGCCTACTTATCACTGAAAGCTGAACTTATTTAAATATTTCCCCAGGGTCTAATCAGAGTAAATCAGAAGACAGTAGAGGTGCTTCGCCAATAAGCAAACCTTTCTTGGAAAGGTAGACAGAAACCAGACTGAAGGGATGCTTTTCAACACATTTCCAAGCAAAATAAGACTTCCTTGAGGCTGTAGCTCAAGAAGACACAGAAACAACATGACTGGGTATAGGGAAACCTTTTACTCCCACATTTCACTCTGTACCCGCTACCTCCTGTTTCATAAGCCTCCATGTACAGAAATCTAGCTGGTCCTCAACACAAGAAGAGAAAACTCTTCATGTGAGCTCTTACAGATAGTTATGGGTTTGGAAGATGCGTAACTCTTACAGGTAGACTTACGGGCTTGGAAAAGCAAAGTAATTCCTGCCCAGACCGCAGGGGAATTTGGACGGGTGAGTAGGAAACACATGGACTTGGCCAAAACCATAAATATGATGGAGGAAAGTATAACTGATTGTAATTAGAGAACAAAATGCTGCATCAGTGAAAGATCTATGGTAGAGATTTCTCCCCACCCAGAGGCTATAAATAATTTTGGTAATAGTCATGGCATGAATCTATTATCATGGAAATCTATTATGAATCTATTATCATGGAAACACAGAAGCTACATAAAGAGTATGACCTACAGAGGTTCTATACCAAATATTGAAAACACTTTTTTAAAATAATCTAACAAGGCTGCCCCCTGGGAGAAGGTGAATCCCAGTCCAGAGTTTCTTTTTAGTCACAACAGTAAATCTGTCACGCTACCCTTTCTGGGCTTTTTGTTGCTTTATTTTTTTGTTTACCTTTATATTTTGTAATAAAATAATCATTGAAAATAGTCAAGACACTTAGGAGTTTGTGATGGAGTATTTCCTCACCTCAACCGGGGATTGTATTTTGGTGATGGTATGTTGTTGGCAGCTGCAGCATTGAGTAAAATTAGGGGGGTGGAAAGGAGCAAAAAATGCAATCCAGGGCTTTCTTAGGTAAATTCATAATATATGAACCAGCAGTGTGCGTTACCTGATGGAATATTTAAAGTAATAATGCTACATAATCTAGACTTCCCATTCATTTGGTTTGGCCTTTTCCTCAGTTATTCTGGATTTTTTTTTTTTTTTTTTTTTTTTTTGTGGTGCCGGGGATTGAACTCAGGGCCTTGTGCTTGCAAGGCAACCACTCTTAACCACTATTCTGGATTATTAAATCTTTGCTACATTAGTCTTTTTCACTAAGTCTTGTTTTTCTCCTTCCTGCTTTCTCCCAACAGAGAGGGAAGGAGAGAAAATCTAAAGAATATGAACAGGTAGGGATGGTAGAGTGTTGTAACAGGGCTAGAATGCTGTTATAATACATCGCCTCCACTTTGGAGGCATTGCCCTACAACACATGTATACACACACACACACACACACACACACACACACACAGCTACACATTATCTGGTACTGTGGGATCACAGGATGCCATATCACCCTGTATCATTTATCTAATGACTACATAATGATTCACACCTCTACCATATCCATTGTCTTGTACCTCTGTGATACCTGTGACCCATGGCATCATTGAAACTAGAAAACAATGACTAGCTCTTTACAGACACATCAGAGACACTGAGGGCCCAAGAGACTATACTCATCTTCTTACTTGCTGAGAATCTAAATTTGAGACTTGGCCAAGGGTTACCTATCAATGCTACCTCAAAGACAATCTGAAACTCTTTAAAGGTCCCAGAATTCCCAAAGTGGAAACAATAAGCAACTTACCTTAAATCCTAATCAATCTGAAAAGCAAAGGCAATGAATACATGGATACCTTCTCTCTTTGGAATTCCTCTTTCCATCTGACCCCTGGAATGTTGCCTTTATCTTCAGGATCAGTGAGATGTTAATGACATATTTTCTTTCAGATTCAAGCAGTTCTAGAGCCACAGTTTGTCTTTTAGCTTTGAAAACAAACAAATGAAGAAATTTTTGTTAACCACTCCTTCCCAAAGTGCTAAGAAATTATAGAAAATAACAATATATTGAAAGCAATATCAGTAAGTTTTTGGAAGATGGAAAACAGAACAGGTGCGTGACAATTCAGCCTACAGAGCAAAAGACACAAAATCTTACTCCTGTCTGCAGAGAGGGGAATTCACTGAAAAGTAGCAGAAAACCTGAACGATTAGAGCTACCAGGCACAGAAGTGAAAATAAGGGTAACACTGCAAACAAATGAAGTGGGTGAAAATCTACATACACTGCAACTGAACGTCCAGGTCTTTACCTACATGGTGCTCCTACTTCCAGCCCAGGGGAAATGGAAAAAGCAAACCTAGAGAAGCTCTGTCTCAGGGATCTAGGCTAAGACTCTAGACATAGTGTAGGGCAAAGTGAGATGCTGACATGAAAAGAGAGTGCAAAGAAGGCTGGCACTCTGAACAGTGAGCCACCTCTTGGCCTCCTCCCATTGCAGGGCTCAGATACCAGCAGCCAGGATTAACATTCCAGGCAATGAGAACAGAGGGTCTTCCACTTGACACACTGAACTGTTAGCCAAGTGTGGTGGCACATGCCTGTAATCCCAGAACTCTGAGAGCCCGAGGCAGAAGAATCACAAGTTTGAGTTCAGCCTGGAAATTTAGCAATTTAGCAAGACCCTGTCTCAAAATTAAAAAAAAAAAAATTTAAAAGGCTAGGGATGTAGTTCCGTTCAAAAGCCCTGGGTTCAATCCCTAGTACTGCAAAAAATAAAAATTAGTTGAACTGCCCAAGAAAAAAGACCCTCAGACATTGACATGAAGATCTCACCTACCAAAGAGTTCATTTGTTACCTGCTTGGCCTATCTATAATGAAGCCCACTTATTGACAAGTCTTGAAAGTACAAAATTTCCAGAATTTCTTCAAGCCCCCTCTTTTACACATAAATTAGCTAAGGATACTCAGGCATTTGTATAAGCTTACACCATAAAAGAAAGGGGGAAAGTATATATACATTTATTTATTTTCTTTTTTATTATCAATATATGTTTGTGATACACAGTGATTAGATTGAGCTTGGGGTTTGACACATACACGGATATATATTGCCTCTTGATCATTTTTATTCCCCCTGCTCCCCTCTCCCTTCTCCGTCCTCCCTCTTCCTGTAACCCTTTTCCATCTCTATGGAATCTACCTCCATATTTCTTGATATGGCGCTTTTATTTTGCTCTTTAAGTTATTTATATTTTGAGTCCTCGTACTAGAGAAACCATGCAATATTTAATCTTCTGTGATTGATTTTTTTGCTTATTATGGTCTCAAGATCCATGCATTTTCCTACAAATTAACTCAAGTTTATCCCTCTTGATAGCTGAATAGTACTCCATTGTATTTATATATCACATTTTCTTTATCCATTCATCTGCTGATGGGCATATAGCCTGCTTCCATGATTTAAATTTAACTATTGTGAATAGTTAAGAATATAAATAGCATGCTCTTTGAACAGAAGACTCAACACTGTCAAGATGATAATTTTCTAATAATAGAAATAAAAATATGGGGCTAGGGATTTAGCTTAGTGGTTAGAATGTTTGCCTCGCAAGCACAAGGTCCTGAGTTTGATCCTCAGCACCAAAAAAAAAAAAAAAAATGGACTAGAATTGGACTAGAATTACACTCACTCATATTAGATCACTTGACTGTGATCAATTCAATTCACTGAGGGAAAGGAAGGAATTTCAGTAAACAGTGCCAAAGCAACAGGACAGTTAACTGGGGGAAAAAAAAATTAACCTGAACCTCCCACCATACATTAAAATTTATTTAAGCATAGTCCTTTTTTTTTTTTTAATACACTCTCGCTATGTAATTCAGGCTGCCTTGAACTCATTATGTAGCACAACCTCAAATTTGTGGCGATCCTCCTGCCTTAGTCTCCCAAGTGCTGGGATAACAGCCATGCACCACCCTGCCCTAAGTCATAGTCTCATGTGAAAGATGAAGTTACAACAATTTTAGAAGAAAATATATGAGAATATCTTTGCAACCTTGGGACAGGCAAAGGTTTCTTGGAAGCACATGAAAGTATAATAAGCTATTTTAAAAGTTTTAAAACTGATGAACTAGACTTCATCAAAATTTAAAACTGTTCATCAAAAAACGAGAAGGTGAAAAGGCAAGTCATTAAAGTATTACCAACACCTATATCAGACAAAGAACTCATATCCAGACTATATTTTAAAATCCCACAATAGAAAAAAGACAACCTCATTTAAAAGTTGAGCAAAGGACTTAAACAGGTACTTCGTGAAAGAAGATCTATGAGCAACTGATAAGCATCTGAGGAAAAGATGTTTAGTCTTTAGGGAAGTCCAAATTAAAAACTACAGTCTCGTACCAGTGCACACCCACTAGAATGGCTAAAATTAGACCATTCACAGTGAGAATTGGGAAGGATGTAAAGCAAGCAGAGTCCTCATACATTGCTGGTAGACGTATAAAATCATCCAACCACTTGGGAAAATGACATTTTCTTTTAAAAGTAAACATAATCCTACCTATATAACCCAGAAATTACATTCCTAGGTATATACTCAATATAAATGAGCACATACATTTAAAAAAAATTTTATACAAGAATATTCACAGCAGTTTTGTTCGCAATATCCCCAAACTGAAAATAACACAAATGTCCACCATCAGAGAATGGATTTTTAAAAAATGTGATAAATTCATTCAGTGTGATTAATAAATAGGAATAAATAATCAGCTGAATTACATGTAACAATATGAATGCATCTCAAAAAAATTATGTTGAGAGAAAAAAGCCAGGCACGAAGGAGTGCATACCATATTATTTCACTTATATGAAGTTCAAGAACAGACAAAACTAGTTTATGGTAGCAGAAGACACAGTCATAGTTCTTTGAGAAGATATTGGCTGGAAAGATGAATGAGAACATTCCAGGGTAACAGAAATATTACATATGTTGGTCTGGATAGTGAATGCAGTGGATACACCCAAGTAAAAAGTCAGTAACCTTAAATGTAATCTCTGAATTTTACTCTACATAAATTAACTCTCAGCCAAGTATAGTTTCCAAAACAGCAGCATAAACATTTTTTAAAACACAGAAGCAAATACCAAAAGGAACCATCAAAAGAGTTCAAAGTAGTAGCTGCTGTTTCTCCTAACAAAACTTTTAGTACTATTTAATTTTGCAAGTATTTGATAATTATATTAAAATTAATTTTTAAAAATTACCTCCCCATATGGTTGGGGGGAAAGGTCACTGTCTGACACCTAGTAAGTGTTCAGTAATGATTAATGGTATATGTAGGAGAGGAAGGAAGGGAAAGATGGAGGGAGCAGAAAGATGGGAAAGTCAGAGCCTGGTTCGGTGTTTTATGTTTCAATGAAAGATTATTACTAAAATAATATATGAAGATTTCACTTCACTGACTAAGTAGTTCACATATTTTCTTCCTTCTTCTCCAACAACACTGTCTTTTTTTTTTTTCCAAAGCACTACGTTACTAAAAGTCATGAACACCTAGAATCAAGATGATTCCAGTCCCAACTGGCCTTGTGACCTCTGGTGAGTTCTGTCACCTCTGTGGGCTTTGGTTGCTTCATTTGAAAAAGGAACCAGGGACCAAGTGGTCTCACTTGTTGGCTGGGTCTATCATGCCAAGATTCCAGCCCTTAGGTTCTAACCTCTGGCATATCTTGTTCTTTCAAATTTCAGCCTGAATCCCCCCATGGAACTTACCAGCTAAGGAGGTTTCACACAAAACATTTTCCAAGGAACTATGTCTACCCTGGCCAGCTTCCTTCAGTTTATCCGGGTGGTCCTTTGTGACATATTCTTCCCCCCATTCTTTGCCATCCTTGGGCTGCCTCCACATGCTGGATGAAAGATGGCCCTTGGATTGGATGTCCGCTGAGATACAAGACTTGAGATTTTCATCTGCTTCTGGAGCTGTTTGGTTCATTCCTGAAAAATAACATCTGCAATCAAAATCATTCTTTTTAAGAAAAAAATAGTGTTTGTTACTAACTCTTAACTAATATACCCTTGTTTGGATACAACTATTCCTCAAGGACTAAATGTATTAATTAAGAATTTAAAGTTTTCAGAATTACGAGGGGTCACCTTTCTGTGTTTCTGGTCTATATACATCCTCTACTCTTTGTACATAGTCTGTACTAAATAAAGTTTTTTTAAAAAACGAATTTATAAAGCAAGAGAATTAATTTAGAGTAATATGTATTGATTCCTGACATCTTCTTCCTTTCAGGTGAACATACCAGATGCCTGCAGCCCCACTAGGAAGGAAGTATAAGAAGAGGAGGAGAAAGACTGACAGAAACAACGTCGTCTTCTACAATTTATCTCCTTGACACTGATGATGGTAAGTTGGAAAAAAGAAAGTGGAAATGAAGGAGGAAGATGAAACAATGTATAAAATATTGATGAATTGTCAGTTAAGTAAATAAATTTTGAATCAAATGAAAAGGGTGTGATCCATGGAATATTTATATCACAAAACATTCACCTATGAGACTTCAGCAAATGTTAATTCATGAGTAATTGAAATGAGCCAGAAAGAACCAAGAATACTGGATTCGTCTTGAACGTCTCCAGCCTTTCCTTCTTCTTGGGATTCTGTGAGTCACTAACCTAGTCTAGCACACATCTTGGAACCTTAGTAATAGTAATGCCTTATCTTGCCTGAGTTCTTTCACATGTGGTTTGGGATTGAGGGAATAGAAGAAACAGGGGAGGTAGAGCAGGGAAACAATGGGATTGCTGGAAGAAAAAAGAACTTAAAGAGAAGACCCACTTACCGGGACCCATCATTCCCTTCACATTACTATCTCCTACATGGACAGATCTGGACTCTTGGGCTGTGGAGAAAGGAAAGCTTTCATTCAGTATTCACTCTGCTAACATAAGAAATGCCTTCTAGGAGCCAAGCACTGAGGACAGACTCACATATTTTAGAGTTTGGTGGGAGAAACAGAGAACTAGAAGGAAGAAAGCAAAGAAGGAAGGAAGGAAGGAAGGAAGGAAGGAAGGAAGGAAGGAAAGAAGGAAGGAAGGGTTATAGTATAGTGTGGCAAGCACTATTTTCTCAGCTGAAAGATATATAATAATGATACTTACCTTAAATGATTACTTAAGAATTAAGTGGGTTATTGCACTGTTTAAAGTAGTACCTGGCATACTGTAAAGCTAAACTGTTTTTTAAACTATGACAGTGGTGACAATGGTAATAAGGACCAGAGCATAATTATGCAGTTAAAATGTAAGTCAGACTCCATCACTTGTCTGCTTAGCCTTCCGATGGCTTCCCATTTCAGGGTGGAATCCTAAATCCTTACAGTGGTCCTGTAGCCCTAGAGTATTTGCTCCCCAGCCCCGCCAGATGCCTCATTGTTGTTGCTGGTATTTGTGTTTAACAGACTCTCTTATTGTTTCCCTTGTCCACCCTGCTTAAGCTCCGCTGGTCCTCTTACCAACCTTTGGATGCATCCGTAATGATCATACCAGGACTTTGGCACTGCTGTTTCCTCTCATCTCTTCCATTTCCCTGAGCTGACTTTCTTACTTTCACATCTTTACCTGGCACCGTATCTAAAATTGCAAGCCTCCTTGACTTTCTCTTTAACTTATCACTATGTAACATACAACATAGTTTACTTGTCTTGTTCATTATCTGCTTCCTTCAAAGAAAGGCTCCATGAACTTTTGTTGTTTTGTTCATTACCTAAACAGTGCCTAGGATAAATGGATGGAGGGAGGGAAGGAAGCAAAGAAGGAAGGAAAGAAGAAGGGAGGAAAGGAGAGTTGGAGGAACAGAGTGACAGAGGGAGGAAGGGTAGAAAAACTATAGGTGCTATGAAGAGCTATTCAAGTAGCACTGATGTGGATTTGATGGAGAGCAGGATTGGGTACCACAAAGGATGGTGTCAGGAATATTTTCCAGTATCTTATGATTTAAAGTTTGGCAGTATTGATATCACAAAGGAGGTCATTAGAAACGCCAAAGCTCAGGCCTCACCCCAGACCTGCTGAATCCAAACCTCATCTCAATGGTATAGTATCAATTTCACATCAAAGAATGTACATTAAAGCCCTGATCTACAGAATGTGGAGGGTGAATAGGAGTTAGCCAGGAAAAGTAAAAGGGAAAAAATGTAGAAGGAATGATATACATAAGGGGCCAGAGACCACAGACTACAAGGGCATTGCAGGGCCTAAAAAAGTGTCAGGCTTGACTGTAAAGATAGAAATAGAGGGTAACAAAAGATACACTTGAGAAGAAAAGTGGAGGCTAGTTAGTGCATGGCCTTATGGACTGTGTCAAGGAATTTGGACTTTATTTGGAGGACAGTTAGGAGCCAAACAGAGAATTTAGGAAAGAGCAACCAGCTGGGCATGGTGACGCAAACCTGTAATCCCAGGACTTGGGAGGCGGGAGGATTGTCCTGAGTTTGAGGCCAGCCCAGGCTACATAGTGAATTCAAGCCCAGCCTGAACTGCATAGTGAGACACTGTCTCAAAAAAAAAAAAAAAAAAAAAAAAGAAGGAGCAACCAAAAGGTAGGAGGAAAATCAAGGAAGCACACCAAACAGCCAAAGGGGAAAAAAAAATTAATAATAATAGTGGCTGAGTGGTTAGAGTACTTGCCTTGTAAGCACAAGGCCTTGAATTTGATCCCCAGCACCAAAATAATAATAATAATAATAATAAAATATTTTAAGAAAATAGGAATCTAAGGTATCAGAGAATATCAAGGTAAGGATGGAAGCCAATATGGCAAAGGTTGAACAAATAGGATATAAAAAAGAAGACACGGCTAACGCAGCCATATCATCCAAAAAGGTTAGCATTCAGGGCTGAAGATGTAGTTGTGGTAGAGCATTTGCCTAGTGTGTCCCAGTCCTTATGTTTCATCTCCGGCACTGGAAGAAAAAAGGAAGAGGCTAGCTGCCGGACGTGGTGGCGCACACCTGCAATCCCAGCACTCAGAAGCCTGAGGCAGGAGGATCGCCACAAGTTCAAGGCCAGCCTGAACAGCATAGCGAGAGCCTGTTTTAAAAACCCGAAAAGAAAAAAAAAAAAGAGGCTAGCTTTCGATTTTCCTAAGCAAGAAGAGGTGAGAGGTGGGGAGGCTAGTTACATTAAAAAATCTTCTTGAAGTCCTCTTGGGTAGGAGAAAGAATCCAAAGGAAAGGAATACCTGGTCCTGCAAAATGACATTTTCAAACTCGTCAGTTATATACTTATCAAGCAAATGAATGAAGCTTTCGCATCAGAGGACACACTTAAGGCACTGGCTTTTCAAATTGGTGGAAAGCAGGTTCGAAAACCGTCCCCCAATTACCCTCACCCCTTAGCATTCATGTCCCTATGTAATTCCTTTCTTTAAGTGGACGCTGGATTTAATGATTAGCTTCTAATGAATATGATATGGCAGAAAGGATGGAATGCTACTTTTACGATTACATTGTAAAAAGTCTATGGATTTTGTCTTGAGCATTCTCTTAGATCAGCTGGGAGAAGCCAGCTGTCATGTTATAAAGCAGCAGCTTTGAGAAGCCCATGCCACAAGAACTGGAACCTTTTAACAGCCATGTGAGGAAGCCTGGAAGTTGATGCCCCCTGAGTAGAGTGTTCACATGAGATGGCAGCCGTGGCACATGCCTTCATTGCAACCTCGTAAGAGACCTTGAGCCAGTGGCATGTAGCAAAATTATGCACAGAGTCTTTTACTAAGCCAAACTGCAAGATAATGAATGTTTACTATTTTTAGCTACTGAATTTTGGGCAATAGGTTACAATTGCCCCATTTTATCATTACGACTGGGTAAGCCAAAACTTTCTGAATGTTTAGTTCTTCCAGCCCAAGTTTTAACATAAGATACCACCCATTGTATCCAGAATGATTACAGGACATTATCCCCAAATTTCTGCAGCAGCTTAGTAGAATAAACTATAACCACATCTGTGTAGCGGGGAAAGAAGGAGGAGTTGCCAGTAACACAGTTAATTTAAATCCATGTGGACACTGGAATCATCTGAATCAGCTATTTTCAGTGGATTCAACAAATCCTGTGATTATTCCTTTTTGGACAGATATTACATTGTCTAACGATGCATAAATTTGTTTTAAAATATAATTTTTAATATTTTATCTTGTGAACATGTTCAGTTGTCCCAAACCTGCCATTGATCTGACTTCTACTTTCCAAATCAATCTTGACTCTTCCCCAGAGGATCATCTTCCATGCAAGGATCATCCTTCCATGTCTCCAGGTTAGAAAGCAAAGAAAACAGAACTCCCCGTGGGCTCACACCCCATTAGATCAAGTGGGTTGTCCCGGGCTACACCTATCAGGCTCTCAGATAAATATTCACAGGGTAAGAACAATACACAGATACACTAAGTAAAAGCCACTTGACTTTGACTTTTACATTCAGTTAGTCAGTGTATACTTATTGTCTGTGAATGTATAAGCCAAATTATTCCATAAGCCATAAGAATAAAAAAAACACAAATCCTGCCTTTGAGGAACTTACATTTGGTTGAGAAATCATTGAGCCTACCTTTTGAGGACTTTCTATCTATATAGGACCAAGAAAAAAAAAAAGAAAGAAAAGAGAGAGAGTCATGCAAACAATGTTAATTTCTACATTCACCTTTCTGTGTAGAAGTGCTTTGCAACACATTGTTGAGGATACAGGGATGCAGCAAACATTTAAAAAATGTATTTATTTTTCCTGAGTTGAACCCAGGTCCATAATCACATCCCTTGGAAGGTTAGTTTCTTTAGTATTGCCAGTGTGCCATTTTTCAGGTCTGTTCTCGTCCCTCAGATCAGGGATGTGGTTGGTGATTGTTGCAGCCCACAGATAGCACCAGCTCTAGTTTTCATCAGAGAAAAATGGGTACTGAGTCAAACTGCCATTAAAACAATTTTTAGAGGGGCTGGGGATTTAGCTCAGTGGTTAGAGTGCTTGCCTCGCAAACACAAGGCCCTGAGTTTAATCCCCGGTACCAAAAAAAAAAAAAAAAAACCAATTTTTAGAGTAAAATTTCTAAAATAGTTCTTTCTTATCATTGGTATAGTATTGACTGCACAATAAGTTGTTTTAAATTCAGTTGAAACAAAAGAATCCAGGTTAGTATTTTCCTAAAAAAGGAAAATCTTCAAAATTGGGCAGACTTGGGGTCGGGGATTTAGCTCAGTGGTAGAGCACTTGCCTAAAAGCACAAGCACAAGGCCCTGAGTTCAGTCCCCAGAAGCTCCCCCTCCAAATTGGGCAGACTCTCAGGATCTTTTGAGTCTTCTGGATCTTTCTAACTTCCAGTAATGAGGAAAAATTCTGGGCAGTATATCATTTTCCTCTACTAAAAAGGGAGAATTTAAATTCATTCTTACTATTACTAAGTCCTAGAAACTAGGGGCAGAGGTGGCTTGGATAATCGACCATGATTTGTGAACTGTACCTTTTTCATAGGCCTGAGAAGGCAAAATATTGGTAAAGTCTTCACTTGGAAGAACAGGTTCAGGTATGTTGATGGAACGGAAAGGACTTCCTTGTGCTTGTGCAGGCCCAGCCTGTGTGCCATGTTCTTCTTTTTGAGTTTTCCTAGGAAAAAGAAACAACAAGGTTAGTCTGCTTCTTAGTACCTGAGAGATTAGAAGAGGATTTCGTTCATAGCAATGCAAAATAATGTCTAAATTATTACATTGAGCCATAAAAATTGCTATTTTCGTAAATTAAAAGTAGTCCTTTGCAGAGTTGGGGATTTAGATCAAATGGTAGAGTGCTTACCTAGCAAGTACAAGGCCCTGAGTTCGATCCCTATCACTCCCCTTCCCAAAATCGTCCATTGAGGGGCTGGAGGTATAGCTCAGCGGTAGACATCTTGCCTAGTATGTGCAAGACTCTGGGTTTGATCCCAAAACAGGGGGAAAAGGTCTGTTACTAGTAATTCATATGGTCCAACTTGATTCATCATCTGAGCTGGAGAAAAACCTTCAGAGATCTACGAGTCATTTCTAATTGTAGTTTCTTCATTCTTATTTTTCTGGCACTGGCTTCCCTATCATCAGGAACTTTAAAGCTTGCTGGTAACTATTGTATGGGATGATTTACATTTGCTAACCTATTTTCCAAGGTCACGGAAATATTCTTGTATTTCTATTTTAAACGTGATAATATTGAGAACATATGACAATAAAGATTACTGTATTTTGAGTAGTGAAACTTGGTTGAGACACTCCTTAACATAAACTTATTTTCAGTCATAGAAGTAAAATAATAGCAGCCTTAGAGAAATTTTAGAAAAAAATTTTTTTAAAAATCACTGTGCCCTCAAATCTTAACACAACAAATACTTAACACAACAATCATTATTTTTACATCTTTCTAGCTGTTATTTTATGTTTTGACAGTTGTGAACCAAGTATACACGCCATTTTATATTATTTTCATTTCACATCATGTTGTATTAAATATACTTTCCTTTCTAATATTTACCATCCATTTTTAGAGTTAACCAACTTCTGTTGCTCTCTACCTTCTATCCCCTGCCAACTCTTAGAGCTCAGGAGCCAGCTCACTATATGCTGATGTAGTTGGGGAGGTTGTTCTTGATGCCTCTGTACAAGCCATTGCATATGGACTTGCCTTTGGTAAATACTTTTAAGATACTCACTTGGCTTTAACTTTTCGAGACTCTCTTCGTTTCTCCTGTTGAAGTTGTTCAATTTTCTGTTGCATTTCTTCTTGTTTGGAAGTTATGGCCTGGATCATTGACATGGCATTGCTCAGCTCTTCCTAAAAAAGCAAGAATTGCTGTATTTTAAATTGGTACACGGAATAATAGCATAGGACATAATATTTAGTATGCCACAAGCTTTTAGTCGTATTTATTGAATGAATGAGTGAATGAGGATTGAAAATTTTACTTCTATAGTGGCTTTCAATTTTAACACAGCTCTGAAAAAGAAAAACATGAAATGGATATTTTTCCATGATAACTAGTGAATGGTGCAGATAGTAATTTCTTATATTTGGCTACTAGGGAAAGGACAGATTTTCTACTCCTATTACCTAAGGACAAACGTTTTTTTTTTTAAGCGGGAAGATAAACAAGGCACCTACCTTGAAATAGTTTAATGAATTCTTCATCTCAGTAACTTTTTCTTCCATGGAACACCTGCAGCTCTTAACCTTTTCCTCCAAAGCATATTCTCCATGTTGAATCCGTGACAGTTCCTGCATTGCCTCTGTGAAACCAGTTTTCAGCTCGGAGGCCAGGGCCTGCAACTGAATAATGTGTGGAAAGTGAAGTCAGTTTGCTGTAACTACTAGCAACAGTACTACTGCCCCTTGGCTTTTTCTTTTCTTTGAGAAACCAGGCTCTTGAAAATCTACAGACTTCAGTTGCTTGAGTTGGGACAAGTGAAGGCAACCATGGCACCATTTGTCTAGGGAAAAGAGTGTCTTCTTTGTGCGCCGCATGATGAAGCTAGGTAAGTGGCAAGAAAGCAAACAATCAGTTCAATTTACAAGTGCTCCTGCAAGCTGCCATTTATTTTAAAACCTTTGATAAAGATGCAATTTACCTGAAAAGCAACATGCGTATGTGAAGAGTCTTAACCTGGTAACTCTGAATTCTGTGAAAGAAGAGTGATGGGACCAAGATGTATCATGTACAGGTACAAAATAACCATGTTGATTATGATCATTATGTATGCAATGTACCAATACATGTTCTTGGTAAAAAATAAAAAAAAAAAAAAAAAAAAGAAGAGTGATGGGTCATATTCTCCCTTTTATGAGGAGAGAATAAAGAAATTCACTTATTTTTTTTCCTTGAGAAGTTAAAGAATAAGGAGAGTAATAACTAGGGATTAGTGTAAATTTCTTTGAAAAGAAAGAAAAGGTTTCGTTTCTGTTTTTTATTCTCGGATATTATCCTGGAAAAGTTGGTAACACTTTCAGTGACAGTGAGCTTTAATCCATAAAGAAGGCACAGACATATCTACAACAGGAGCAGCTCAGCATGTCCGTGGTGCCGCACTTCATCGCAGCAGGCGAGCCTGGCCATGGAGGAATGTACAGGCTGGACTTCGGATGTCAAGTTCCACACCAGGAAAGAGGTGTCAGTTTGGGAGTTACAAGAACTAAGACCTTAGTCAAGCTGGTTAACCTCTTCATAGCAGTTTCCTTATCCGTAAAATAAGTATAATAATATCTATTTCATGGGGCTGTCCCACATACTTAATGAGTCCGTGTATGTAAGGTACCTACCACAGCATATGCTTGGTATATAGGTGTTCGAAATTTTCAACTCTTTTCCTCTTTGGGTGGCAAATCAAAAAATTAAGCACAAACAGAAATGTGGAGAAAATGGAGCACTTCTAAAGGTTTGAATTTATTTATTAAACAAATGAGAAAAGCAATTTCAACAGATAGTAAATTAAAATAATAATGATTTAATAATCATACTACTTTCTGGACATTTATGATCTTATTTAGCTAAGTAGAGGAACTCTTAGCTCTACTTCTCTCTTCAAAATAGAACTGTCTAGAAGGTTTCTTCTATAATTTAAAGTATCCACTAAGTAAGGAATGAAAACTAAAGTCCAGTTACCATAACAAAGTTCCTTCCTATGTGTGTTTCTAAACATTTTCAGAATCAAGTCATCCAAATGGTTCCAACTCACAATGCCATCTTCCACTACAAAGACTCAATATGCTGTACTAAATTTTAGAAATACGGTGTTATGTGTTTCACAAATAGTTTCTTTCTAAGACCAGGAATAAGAAGAAATAAGAGTAACCAAAGAGATTGTTTTAAAGAAAAAATAAAGCAGAGCCCATGAAGTATTTGGGAATGGAAGACTGTGAAACAAGATGAGCAATCTATTTTTCATTCCAACAATTTTTAATTAGAATTAATCTTTGCGATGGATCTTGGTACATCTTCTAATTCAGTCATCTTGCTGGATTAAATCACCAGATCAGCCACTTCCTGATCTGGTGATTTTCATTATGCAAATTCATCTTCTTTGAAAAAAATTAAGTTGATGACTATGTAAACTCAAAGTAAAAAGTACACGGGTTTTAAAATTGAAGGAAGGAAGTCTGACGTTCATTTCAGTGCCCTGACACTCCCATAGGTTTTGCTTGGGAAAAAATAAGAGAACCACTATCCAAAAGAAATAGGTTTCATTATCACTGCTTCCATAGGTGGATGTGTGGTTTCCCACTAGAAGCCGAAAGGCAACAACAGAGTCCTAAGGAAAAAGACTTTTCCTCACCTGTAGAACCTCAACTCTTGAAAATTTAAAGAACGATCAAAATGTTTTTTAACAGCCAGGTTACATGTGGATTCTGGGAATTCTGAAACTGTTCTGAGCTGTCAGCTTATTCCCTCTCCATATATTTCTCTGAATGAAGTCACAGCTTCACAACCAGCGACAAGCCAGGAGAAGCCAGGGGTCACACGCTGCGACCACAGGTCACTTTTAAGATGCTTAGGGCACTTACTCCCTTCAGCTGTTACAGGCTAGTTTTCCATAACAACATGACCACTGCCTTGTGAATGAACAGTACCTGGTGGATGTGGTCTTAACATTTCCTCTCTGCTCTCTCGTCCGCTTTCTTATCTCACAGCCCACAGCCCACCCCAAGGATTAGAAACGGGAGTCTACCTTGTACTCCAGCGAGTTGAACACGTTCCTCATCTCGTTGATTTTTTCATGGAGCTGCTCTAGAGAGGTTATGATCCCTCCATCCTGCCGCTGCAGGCGGGCTCCCACTGGAGGCAGGTTCAGGGAAGACTTGTACTTCAAAGCCTAGGGTACCACAGAGGGCAGCTTAGGCTCAAAGAAATGGGGGAGAGGAGTCCGAATTCTTCCTATTTCCTGCTCTTAAGTGCTGCTTCTCAATTTTCCTTCCTTTCTTGGCTTCTTAACTCTTCTTAAGATGATTTTAGTGTCTTCCGGTTTGTTTGGTTTTTTTTTTTTTTCCAACAAAGATCTTTCTTTCAGGCCTCAAACTAAACTCTTCATGAATTCCAACTTGTTTTTTACAGACTTCCCAATCCTTTCTGCCACATTACCCAAGTCAGGAGGCTACTATGAGGCAAACTGGCAAATTCAAAAGTGCCTGTGCCTTGGGAATTCTCCACAAGCCATGTCAAATTCCTACAACACTTGATTCTGTAAGAGCAGAAACGCAGCTGTTTCAGAGTGGCACGTGATGGCAGGGATGCCCGGAAATTGCTTTGGTTTTTCCCCTAGACCAGAGTCATTGCAGAAGAAACCTGTTTTTCTGTCACCTTGCATCTTCCAATTTTAGGTCTCTTTACTTGTCCCCGGAAATGCAATGATTTAAAGTACAAAGTGGGCAGCAAGTAATTTGAATATCAAGAGTAAATTTCTTAACCCACTCCTGTACACTCCGTGCAGAAGCTGACCCTTAAAGTCCTTCTTACAAGACCCTATCGAAGCTGATGTGAATCTTGGTGTGTTAAAAATTTATTTTATAGGGCTGGGGATTTAGCTCAGTGGTTAGAGTGTTTGCCTTGCAAGTATGAGGCCCTGAGTTCGATTCCCGGTACCAAAAAAAAAAAAAAAAGATATTTATTTTATTGATCCCTGGATACACAACATACCTTCTAACTTCTCTAGTTTTAGAAGAACATTCCACAATGGCAAAAAGAACTGAGGCTTGACTAGGACTTAACAAATTGTAGAAAACCTTCAATGACAGTTTCGATGATGAAACCTATTACTGTAGGACTGGTTCCCATAGTTTTTCAGTTAGATGTCCTTTTGGCACATAACATATTTCTTAAATTATTTTCATGACAGGGAAAAATAAAGAAAAATGAGAATCACTCCAAGTCTTGTTATTCCAGTACAACCACTAGCATTCACATTTTCCTATATTTTGTTATATGCATTGAAATGGAGATATTTATATAGCTGAGATTGCACTACAGGTATTCTCATTCCGCCTCTCATCTTTTTTTCCCTACATTCTTATAAGCCCTTTTCCATGACCTTCAAACTTTTTCTAAGTGTCTGTTTTAAGGGGTATATAATATTCTGTCATATGGAATATGCCAGAGTTTACCTACCTATTCACTCATACTGAAAATCTGTAATTGTTCACTATTACAGATAATGCTGTCATATCATGTATGTAAAATTTGTATATATTTCAGATTATTTCCTCAGAATAAATTCTGAAATATGAGATTACTATGAGACAAAGACATTAGGTAATATTAAACTCCAAAGAAAATCTATATTGAAGGGAGACAAAATATTCAATTAATTAATAATTATGCAAATATATTTGATCAGAGGGCTAGTTGTACATTCTTGGAAATGTTTTGGATTGCATGTAATTTCCTTAAACTGTGGGTTTTGAAAAATGTGTCTTAGCAAATTTAAATAATATAAATGGAAAAAGATGCAGTGCTTACATTGCTAAGGCTGCAAATGAGCGAAGAATTTGTAGTTTTTGCCCTTTTCCTACTTGGGTCTTAGAATTTTCCACTGTATACCACTTATCCTTTGAAATATTTGTTGGAAGTATCTTTCCAATTTTGATATTTGCCTTTGCATTTGCTCAAAATATTTTTATGTTGAAAATTATAAATTGTGATATGCATGAACTCTCTAACCTTTTTGCTCTAATTTCTTGCAATGCTTTCTTTATTTAGACATTTCACATAGAAACAAAATAAATATTTATCCTAAATTATTTTGGTTTTTGTACTTAATCTTTTGACAAACTCTTTGGATCTCTTCTTTCTTCTCAAAAAACCAGTTTTCCCAATATTGTTTGGCATCATGCATTGAATGACCATTCAGATTTCTTGGCTTAAAGCAATATACACATCTTGCAGGTATTCATTCATTCAACTAGTATTTATCAAATATGTTTTATCCCAAGCACTGTACTTTATGCCAAGAATACAACAAAGAGAAAAATAGACTAAATTCCTGCCCTTAGAGCTTACATTCTAGATGAGGAGACAGACAATTTAAAAAACCCAAAAAGCAAGTATTAACTTTTATATATGATACCAGGTAGGAATAGGATCTATCAAGAAAATAAATCTGGAGATAATTGCAGAAATTTCACATATTGCTTTAGATATTGTCCCTTCTAATATAGATTGTATTCTCTTATAATTGACTCCTCCCCACTTCCCTCCTTCCTCCTCTTCCTCTTCTTCTTTACTTCTCCTCCTTCTTCATTTGGTTAAACGTTGCTTGGAGTAAGCAGACTTAGAAGTGTTCTTTTAAAACAAGGATGGGTTAGCATAGCATCACTGAGGTCATATAGACCAACTTCACTGTCACTGCTTCGTGTACTCCACTGTGAGCAGATGTACTTGGGGTTGTGATACGGTAAGATAATGAGGCCATCCCCATCGCAGCTATATTTAACCAACGTCCAGGGAGTGACCTACATAAAATCTATTATAGACTTTAACTCATACCTGAGTTTAAAGAGGTACTCATACTCATTCGAACACCATACACTGTTCAGACATGAACAGAGGAAAGGTGGGTGGAGAAAGCATTTAGGGATCTTGGACGAGCAAGGCCTCAAATCAGTACTGACCAAAGGCCCACTCCTGCTTCAGGCCTCTGTTCAAACTAGTCCCCCTCTCTGAAATGACCTTCCTCATATCCACTTGTCAAGTGATCACTTTGTCCTTAGTTTGCCTAGTTCAAGTCTTCTAGTCAGTACAAAGTCATCTGTCCCCCATAGAATCGTATAAGTGCTTTCATCGTAATCTTTTCAATAGCCTACCTGTATGAACAATTAGCATATGTGTTTTCTAGGTTGTGGACACTTAAAAATCAATGAGAATATTTCTTTCATTTTTTAGGCTTAGAGTTTGCATACAGTAACTAAATAAATGTGAATTAAATTGAAATGAGGCTGTTTCCTCCATGCCTGTCATTGCTATCTAAGTCTAGGACCAATATGGTTAAAATGTCCTCCATAATCCTAGACTGGTTTGCCCTAATTGGGCCCACAGGAATGAATTCTTGAACAGTATTTATGGGAACTGGTTGTTATCTTCACTTTACTGTCACATAAGCTCAACTAATCTAAATAACATTTCCCCTAAACTATCTGCTCCTCTGGACACCTACCTTTCTGCTTCGAAAGTTGCTCTTTTTCCTAGTTACCAAAGCTTACAACCTTAGAGCCTTAGGGCCTTTTTCTCTAAACCCCCACCAAGTTCTCCCATTTCTATCATCTTTCTTATGTGTTCCAGATAACTCTGTCTTGTCTAGAGAGGAGCATGGCCTTCCCTAGCCCAAGATGCTTTTACATTACAAATTATGTCAGAATAAACTTCCATGAGATAAGGCCAGAACTTTAAATTAATAGTTGGCAGGAGGATTGCCATGAGTTCAAGGCTACCCTGGGCTACATAGTAAGTTCAAGGCTAGCCTGCGCTATACACTAAGACCCTATCTCAAAAAACCAAAATAAATAAATACATAAATAGTTGGAATATAGAAGCCAAATAAATTCTATTAATAGGGACAAAACAGCTTGCTGTAAGTCTTATTGCAAAGATGTTTTACAGAACTCTTCTCTTCCTTATAAATCAAATTATTCCTATTGTGTAAAATAACCTTAAATTTCTTTTGTGTGTGCTGGGGATTGAACTCAGGGTCTTGTGCTTGCAAGGCAAGCACTCTAACCACTCAGCCAAATCCCCAGCTCCTTTTAATTTTTTATATCACCATATTTGGGCACTCGAAATGATAATCTCTTTTAAATTCTCAATTGTCCTTGCTAAAATGGGAGACTAAGAAAAACAGACCTTGCGTTCTCCTTTCTTGTGGAAATGTTTTCACGTGGGCGTAATGGCTACAGAGACAGCAGGCAAGCACAACAGAGATGAGGTGGGGCAGTGGCACTGCACTTTATAAAGGGAGAAACTTGTCCTCCAATAATCAATTCTCTCAAAGATACAAGGTGAGTGACCCTCTGCCCTATCTCACAGTTCTAAAATAGTGAATGTAATGGTGTACAAGGAAGCATATGTGAGTGCCAAAAATCTCTGTACATAATGGACAGTGGTTGCCATTGCACATGGGAGCATTCAAAATAATTTAGTACTGGCTTTACCTGGTAAATCTGTGTGGAAGGATTATTCACCGGCATATGTTCATTGTCTCCTGTAGGAAGAAAAAGCATTGTTAATCACAACTCATTTTGTTCCTATCCTTGCTCATAAGCTACATGCAGGGAATAAGAGAACTCAGGAGTCTATATCTCTGCCTTCGTGACAAGAAACCAATGATTCAAGAACAAAAAAATAAGCTGAGGTAGGTAGTTTTTATATCTACTGTATATCCTAAAGTCCAAACCATATCTACTTAATCAACTCTTGTAGTAGAAAACCATGTTCTAACATAGCAGGGAAACTTCTCAACAAAACTGTCTGATAAGTGGTCACTGTGTGGCCAGAAGAGAATGGCCAAGCGTCTCCCTTATGTTCTGAGACTAATTGAAGTTTACCTGAAGGGACAGGTCTATAGTGAGGAAGGATCCTCTTCCCCAGGTATCTGTCCAGTTGTCACTTACTATCTCAGGAGGCCTGCATAAAATGTCCCTTACTTCTCTGATCTTTGATCCTTGCCAAACTTCTGAACTCTCTGACCTGTTATTGCTAAGATGGACTAAGGGAATCTGGCTGTCCTCTTAGGCAAGAGGGCTGATGGAGACAATTGTCAACGAAAATGTTCTTAGAAGTAGGCAGAAAGAAAATAGTATTATCAACACTAGAAACTGGAAAGCACAGGGCAAACACATGGTAGGAGTAGGTTATAAAAATCATTTGCAACCTGCGGAGACGAAAAGGTCAAATATACCTATCAGAACCACATTGATTGACCATGAAAATGAGGCAACCCACCATTGTCCACCTGCCAATTTTGTCATATTGTATGAGTCCAGGAGTTTACAGATGAACCCCTGGTTGCAAACACGTGGCTGCATGGATGTGTGTACTGTTCTCATACACGCTGATACAGAAAACACCCCCTTCAAGGAAGTAGTCACAGTATGTTAAGTTCATAAATATATAACCTCAGCCCAGAACTCATACTCGCAGAGGGCTGTCCTATAAAACCCAGATAGTTTGAGGTCACCAACCGCCCCATACACACACAAGCTGGCGTAAGGATCATATAGCCCCTTTCATGCTATGTCCTGACACCCTGGTATGACAGCAAGAACCAAGACTTGGGAGCACAGACCAGGATCCCTGACCTAGTTTTAATATTGTGTAGTTGTAGCCAAATTTCCCTATGACTGTTTCCTCAACTGTAAATTGGACATGACACCAGGACCCACTTCTATATGATTGCTTTCACATGGTAAAGATGAAAAAAGAAAGCACTTACAGATCTAGGCTAGCCCAGAAGGTGTTAGATGTCTATTAGTTGGCTATATATATATACACATATATATATATACACATATATATATATATATATATTTTTTTTTTTTTTGGCAGTACTGGGGATTAAACCAAGAGCCTTCACTCTGAGGTAAATCCCCAGTCCATTTACTTATTCATTTCTTAGTTTAGTTTAGTTTGAGATAGGGTCTTGCTAAGTCACTAAGTTTCCCAGGCTGTGCTCAAACTTGCCATTCTCCTGTCTCAACCTACCAGAGTTCTGGGATAACAGGCCTGCACTACCACATCCAGCTTCAATCGTATCTTGACCTTACTCCGTATGTCAGTCTGAGGCAGTCCTAAAGTTACCTCTGGGAAAAATAAGACAATGACTTAAATATATATATTCAAGCAAGTCTATGTTTTTCATGGTCACAATACGATGATGGGGAAATGCTCGAGACCATGGCAAGACTGAAAACTACACTTCTTAAATCCTGAGTGCTGAAGCAAGACATTAGAAAATCTGACCTTGCTTTGTTTTGGTTTTTTCCATGGTGCCTGTTGCTTCTCTCCTCCCACTTATTCTTCAACATTGCATCATCATTGTCCCGGATCAGGCCACCTCTCCTTCCCCGCACCTGTCAATTGAAATCAAAAATAAAAAATAGCAGGCAGAACTGGTGGAGCATTTGATCTAGCTTTAATTTTTTTTTCTTTTCAGACAGGGTCTCACTATTTAGTTCAGGTGGACCTAAACTCACTACATAGCCCAGGCTGACCATGAACTCGCTGTGAACTTCCTGTCTCAGCCTCTAGGCGTGCGCCACCATGTCCTGCTTTATGTGTTAACTTCGAAGAACTGAACACACTTTAGGTTTACACAATTTCAAAAGAATAAGAAATATTAAATTGAGAAAATATTTAGCTTAAACATAAATATCATTTTGGAAGTATAAAATTCATTACTCAAAATTACATTCTCTTTTGGTTCAAACCAATTAATTTAGGCCTAATGATTTAATTAGCAGGTTATAGTTTAGGGAAATTATCTTAAGAAAAACTTTGAACAAATATGAAGGCCAATACACTTATTTCTATTTCATTAAACACTGGGTTTCCTGATGATCTTATCCTCATTTTCACCATCTGGTAGATTCCTCTGCACCCAGGAAATACTTATCAAATGTGGCCTGTCTGGTTCATCGGTCATGAACCTGCAAATTCAGAATGCAATTTCACGAACACACACAGACAATATGGACGCTGAGCCTCCTTTTAGCCATTATCATTTTAACATTTCCTTATATTTGTGGAATTCTCTCACCTTAGGAGCCTCCTACTACAGAGGATGCAAGTACCAGGCTTTCCTAGCCTTCCTCGCGGCTAAGGCATGATGAACACATGACGTATGACATGACATCTGATGTACTTACCTACAGAATTTTGAAATTATTGTTAGAAGTACTTTCTGTTACTATTTGAAAAAAATCTTGAAATATGAAACAATATTTTATTGGATTTTATGGGTAATTTATTCCTGAGGATTTAGTTATCTAATCTATAACAAATTGAAAACAAGCAAAAAAATTCATAATATCCAGTAAAATGAAAATTTACACATTTTCAGAGGTAGGAGTTCACATATGTACATATGGCCACTGATATCAAGGCATAATAAAAGGTATGTGACTAATAAAGTGTTAGAAATCTCATTTTATTTAGTTATTTACAAAAGTAAACAAATTACATTGGAGAAAATTTGGAAATTATAGAGTGGGGGAAGCTTGTATAATGCCTCTGCTTAAATGGCTGTCATGATCATTGGTTTATATTGTTTGACAATCTTTTTTCTCTGGAATGTTTTACATCATTGTTAATGGAATCTACCTAAACCTTGTATTTACCTCTTCCACTTTTGCTGAAGCATAAGCATTTTGCTTTCTTTTAAAAATTGGATCATTACTATTTATGAGGTTTTCTGCTCATTGTTCTTTGAGACAGGGCCTCACTATGTTGTCCCTCGAGTTCCCCATCTTCCTGCCTCACCCTCACCACAGCCCAGCTTCATGCTGTTTTTATTGTGTCTATTTGTGCAGAGGGTACACGTGATCCCCCCAAATCCAACTGATGCAAATCTCTGCTCTTCCTTCATTCTTTTCTCCATCTTCATATAATCACATACAAACACGTAGGCAGAACATGCATACATGGTGTGACTATCAAAGTAGGTTCGTGCTATTCCTTTCTGCTGCTTACCTTTCTCTATGCATCATGACAATCATTCCAAGTTAATTGGTATAGATCTAAAAAATAATTCCAAATGGCTGCATAATATTTCATAGTCTGAATGAACTGTGTTAGTCATTCTTGCATTCCCTTTATTTTGCCACTGTAAACAGTGCCACAACTGCATGCCCATAATCCAGCACTCAGGAGGCTGAGGCAAGAGGACTGCAATGAGTTCGAGGCCAGCCTGGTCTACTTAGCGAGTTCATGACCAGCCTGAACTACACAGTGAGACCCTGTCTCAAAAAACAATGCTGCGACAATACCTTGACAGGTAACTTATGTGAGATTGTAATAGATGAGACTAGGCTGCTTAGCAAAAAGTCTTAACACTTTTTCTGATTTCCTGCAGGAGCACTGCAGGAATTCATCCTAGGTGACAGTGGGTGCTGACGTGTTTTAGTTGTGCGCAGTCAGATGGATGACAAGTGATACTTCCTAATTACTTTTCCTGATTGCTGTGCTACTGACCCTCTATCTCCATATACACACACATACTGGACATTTAGATTTGCTCCTCTGTAAATTATCTGTTCTTCTGATTTGCCTTTTTTCTATTTGGCTGCCTGTCTTTTCCTTCTCAATTAGTAACAGCTTCTACATAACAGATATTAACTCTGTCACACGTTATATTGTTCCCATCTTTTTTCCTTTTGACTGTGATTGTTTTTGCTGTTGAAACATTTTAAAATTTATTAAGTCAAAAAATGTTTCCCCAATTGCTGCTAGGTTTCTTGAATTGGTTTTAAAGTTCTCTGCAATTCAGTGGTTATATGTATTTTTTTCCCTAAATTTTCTTCCAAGGGTTTGCTCATTTTTATAAGTATTTAATTCATCTGGGATTTGTTTCTGTATATGGTACAAGGGAATGTTCAACTTTTTTATCTTCCAGATGGATAATCACTTATACCAGGACACATTAAGTATACTATCTTTTTACTTCATAGACTTGAAATATTAATTTCTATAACTTATTAAATCCCCTTACACACTGAAAAATATTATGGGCTCTCTATTCTATTCTTATCTATTTACCTATTCCTGTTCTAAAGCCACAGAGTCTAGGTGTCCTTCCATATTTTAAAAATGTTTGGGGCCAGATAAAGTGGTGCACGTCTCTGGGAAGCTGAGGCAAGAGTATGGCAAGTTCAAGCCCAGCTTGGGAAATTTAGCAACTTAGCAAAACTCTGTGTCAAAAATAAAAAGTGGAAAAGGGCTGAGGATTAGCTCAGTGTGAAGGCTCTGGTTTCAGTCCCCAACCCTCTCCCCCTGCCAAAAGGGTAAGGTAAGCCAAGTATTTTTTTCATAGTTTGCTTTTCCTGTAGTAGTGCAGGACTGTACCTGTAATCACAATTATTTGGGAGACTGATGTGGGAATATCTCAAGTTTGAGGTCAGTCTGGGCACCATAGTGAGACACTATCTCAAAAAGACACAAAACAAGGGGTTAGAGATTTAGCTCGAGTGATAGAGCTGCTTGCCAGCAAGCAGAAGGCCCAGAGTTCAATCCCCAACACCCTCCCAAAAAACCAACTTCAATATCCAGATAATTTGCTTTACCTGACATCTACTTTTCCATACAAATGAATGAACTCTATTTTACATTTTACATTTTACCCATTACAAAAAAAATGGAATTCTCGTTGGAATTGCATTAGATTTATATATTAATTTGGGAAATTGACAGTTTTCTTATATCAAATCTTAACATGCAAGAGCGTTATAGTTATTTCCATTTGTCTGGATTTTTTTTTAGGTCTTTTGATTAGATTTAGCAATTTTCTTCTTAAGGTTCCTATACTTTAAAATGAAACTCATTAAATATTTTTTAGATTTTTTGTTATTGTGACTGGCATTTTCCCCATTTCCATTCCTAACTGGTTTTTGTAGTCTCTGGTTTTTGTGTATTTATTTTGCATTCACCCACTATACTAAATTCCTCTACTAAGTGTGGAAATTTTAGATGAAAATTCTTTATTTTCTAGGTTATTTTTGTCATGAAGGAAGGGGACCTGGGGATGGAACCAGAACCTCAACATGCTAGGCAAGTGCTGTACCATGGAGCCACACTTTTAGCCTCTGTCTTTATTTTCAAATAATTACATCAGTTATTCCCTTGTCCTATCTTATTGTTTTTCCTAGAGCTTTCAGAATAATTTTTCCTAATAATGGTGATAGTGGACATTCCCCTCCTTTATGTAATGAATTATGCTGTTTCCCTGATGTTGAGTCATCCTTACATGCCTAGAATGTATGTTTGTTTATAGGATATAGTTCATTTGACATACAACTACATTCTATTTGTTCATATTTAGACTTTTTGCATCTATATTCATAAGTAATTTTGTTTTGTGAAGGGATATTCTTTAATCATACTTTAATTTGTCATTAAGTTATGCTAGCCTTCATGAATTAGAGAGTTTCTCATCTTTTTCTATAATCCAGAAAAGTTTCAATTGCATGAGAATTATTTTTTCTTTAAATGATAATATCACATCGATATGAAGCCATTTGCTCCTACTGCCTTTTAAAAAATACAGGTAGATCTTTAAAGCCTTTTCAATTTCTTCAAAAGTCTACTCAATTTTCCTACTTAACTTAGTCATTTATATTTTCCAAGGAAATCATGTATTTCCTTAAGTTTGTCAAATCTGTTGACAGAGCATAAGCATTTTTCTGTGTGCTACATAAGGAATGATAAAGAAGGAATTAACATTCGACAAACTTCTGTTATGTGCCAAAGATTATGCTTTATATTTTTTATATTGTCACATTTAACTGAATCCTCATGTTGACTTTATTTAGCATGTATCATTAGTCCGATTTTATAGATGAGAATATCGAGACTTAGAAAATGAAGTAATAAAATGTCTAGGATCATAGATTAAGAAATGGCAGAGGAAGCTGAACTTTAATTCAGGTCTGTGTGATTTCAGAAAAAGTGCTTTTATTATTCTTGACTTTCTCCAGAAAGTTTCACAATCATTACATTTAATTACTGAAAAATAGTTGCTTTTTTTTTTTTTTTTTGTGCTGGGGATTGAACTCAGGGCCTTGTGCTTGCAAGGCAAGCACTCTAACCACTGAGCTAAATCCCCAGCCCTGAAAAATAGTTGCTTAAGGAAATATATCATTGTTTTCTTTCCCTCCCCTAATTATTATCAGGATAGTTTTCTGTTTTTCACTGTAGTCAATAAATCTAAAAAATGTAGTCCTCTTTTTTCATATTTAGGGCATTCTTAGGCTAGGTTTGCAGAAGAGAATTTCTAGGCTGAAGTATATGGTCACAAGGCCCTGAGTTCGATCCCCAGCACCAAAACAAAAACAAAAACAAAAAAAATACAATGACGAAACGCCCTTTGAGATCTAATAGACTACTCTTCCTTCTGTACTGGGAATTCTTCATTCTCTGAGCCCAGCAATTCTTTATTCTGCCCTTGATAGCACTTGAATAATTGCCTGACTTTGAAAAAATACCATTAGATATTGCCACATGCCTCTCACCAAGCCTTCCTCCTTTCTTCCCAACTCTATAATTGCAGTGCTAGCTTCTAAGCACAGCCACCTAGGCTTTGGCAGACCCTTGGGGCAAGTTAAATTTTTAGAAAGAGCTCATTGGTCTTTAAATTATGCCTGATCATTATATAGAATAGTGATTTTCAATTTGTACTCTTTGAAGCCCCCAGGGTTTCTTGAGTCTGTCTTTGGGGACAGAGAAGAAGCCACCAAGCTGGTTAGTTATGTAGCTACATCTACATCCCCTCAGCCAAAATCTCTCTATGCTTGTCTGATTCACATAGTATAGCTTTAGGGAGAGAATTTCCTTTTAAAATAAATTTCTGCTATATAAAGGCAAAGGTCCTAAAATTATTAATATAGAGAAACAGAAATGTTGAAACATTTATCTAAAAAGTTACTAGGCACCTAAAGAACACTGCAAAAATCCCATCCCTCCCCCAGAGTGACCTAGATTGTGTACCTACCTCCCCACATAAGATCGCAAAAACTTAGCATTGTCTATTACTTTCCAATTACTGCTGTGACAGAAAAGGAAAGTTTGGCACTTTGGGGAATTGAAATTAATTGAAAGCAGACAAGTTAATTTCCACTTCAGTGTCCTTTATTGAATGGGTCTTTAGTGTATATTTCTAATTTAGTAGGATGGGAACTTTTTATGTTGGGGGAAGGGAGATGAGGAAATGTTGTCCCCTGAAACTGAAGTAAATCAGCAGGACAAATCCTGCAAACATTTTCAGGGAGAAGAGTGTATGTAATCTTCATGTAGAAAAATGCTTTTAAAAACTAAGAAGTCATATGCATGTGTGTTATTTTTCTATATGGTCTGAAAGCCATCATTTTGTGACTGTAACACCTTGAACAGCTTCATCATTTTCAAAGCACTCTCACAGACATCACCTCGCTTGATCCCTGTACCAGGCTAAGCACTGGGCAGAGTGTATGTTCCCTTCACTTTACACAGAAGGAAACCAGAGTTCAGAACAATTATTGGCCCAGAGTTACACAAGAAGAAGTTCCAAATAAGACCATTAATCTTTGTATTATTCTGCATCTTTAAATAAACAGTTTCATGTCACAATAGTCCAAAGCACTGTAATGTAAGGAACTGCTTGCACCATTATAAAAGAAAGCTTCAATTCCTATGTGGACTCTGGTAGCTATTTGAATAAGCAGATTGAATAGACCCATAAAAGGAAAAAAATTGTTTTGGTAAGTGTGATGAGATAGAAAGACTGAAAGGGAAAGAACACAAAGTAAGACTTTTAAAAAGAGGTACCAGGGGCTGGGATTTAGTGCAGTGGTTAGAGTGCTTGCCTAGCAAGTGCAAGGCCCTGAGTTCGATCCCCAGCACAAACACAAAACCCAAAAAGAGGTACAAGGTGGGGATTTAGCTCAGTGGTTAGAGTGCTTGCCTTGCAAGCACAAGGCCCTGAATTCCATCCCCGGCAACAACAGCAAAAAAGAGGTACGTAGCCATCAATTCAGAGGATATAAAATATTATTTGTAAAGTTTTATGTGCAATTTATTGCTAATAATTCTTAAAAGTTAGATGTAATAGGAAATTTTCTAGGAAAACATAGATTCTTAAAATTTAAAACCTGTTAAAAATTCACCTATCTATAGAAGATATCCAAAAGGAGGCTCAAATATCTACCCCCCAAATAAGGTGGCTCAGGATAATATCACAGATTTATAAATGCCAATGACTGTGTTATTTAATCTACACTAGAGAATAGGCTATATGTAAATCACTAAATCCATTTTATGAGGTTCTGATACCAAAACTAAATAAATAAATATGCACATATTCTACATAAAACACCACAAAAACAAAATACACTATCACCACTAGAGTTTGTTCTAAAATATAAAAATGGCTTGGTGCTTATAAATCTATTAATATAATTTAGAAATAACATAAAGCAAGAAAACAGTGACCCTTAGAAGTGTGAACCTTAAAATCCAAATGATAAGGTGATAAGACAAAGCTCACACTATATAGGTGCACAGGGTTTAAGATAAGGATATCTCAAAGATAATGTAACCTTTTGTACCACTTTCCGGAGAAAAATCCTTGAATACATAGCCATTTAAAGTGGCAATGGCGGGCTGGGGCTGGGGATTTACCTCAGTGGTTAGTGTGCTTGCCTTGCAAGCACAAGGCCCTGAGTTCGATCCCCAGCACCAAAAAAAAAAAAAAAAAAAAAAAAAAAAAAAAAAAAAAAAAAAAAAAAAAAAAAAAAAAAAAAAAAAAAAAAAAAAAAAAATAATAATAATAATAATAATAATAAAGTGGCAATGGCAATAAATTAAAGAATTAAAATAGGACTCTGCCATAGACATCCCAAATAATAAATAGTCTTATACAGAAAATAGTGCTTGGTCTTAAATTTAGTTTTTTCTTTAACCTTTTCAGAAATATAAGTGTTGCTAGAAACAAGGTGGCCCCTGCCACTCAACCGGATCATCAGGCCGCCACCCCATCTTCAGCTAACTGCCTCAGTGTGGATCCCTCACCTGACAGCAAGCCACTAAGGAGCAGTGAGGCTGTTTTATTCACTTTTCTGCTGCCAGATCCTAGCACCAGTCTTTGACAAAAATGTTTTCAACAAATGCTGTCAAACAAGTGTTTGAAGGAAGTGACTCGAATGTGTGTATTCAACAGACCACCAGGGAAACAGGCTTTTTATAGCAAATTTCTTCAAATTTACAATAAAGTGTTAGTGGGTATAGAAAGAGTTTGGCCTTGAGATGAGATGATTTTTTACTAGGGAAAAAAAAAACTGTTTTGTTCTATCAAGCAAAGTCCCACTGGTTGGAAATATATTCCCCTGTGCCCACCACTGAGCTTGAAGAACAAGAGAAAACAGGATTTCCCAATGAATACTCCCACACCAAATCTAACTCTCACTGATACCCACCACTGCCAGCGACCCCGGTGTGCCCAGAGCCAGTGAGAACAAGGACAAAACCCACAAAACAGGCAATTCTCTATCTCGGAAGCACATAGACGTTTCTGTACATCAGATGGAAAATCACTGCTCCTCCTACCCTCACTTCACTGGCATGGTAATTTTTGTTGTTCACCTAATAGATGATTAATTTGATGGATATTTGTCAACACCACTTAGAGGAAAGAAAAAGAGGGTCAGCATGCTATCACTCACAAAACAAACTACTGGCTTGAAATAATTATTCTGAGTTTCATTTAAGACAGCAAAATGCATCACAAGTTTCAGATCATATTATCTCTGAGTCTTTTCTGCCTCGTTTTACTGCTTAGTGCTCGTAAATGTGTCAGAACTAGACTTTGTGAGGCTAAATTCACGGGCTGTGAGTCTGGCCTTCTCTTTCTCAATCTTCTGACTCTTTTTTTTTTTTTTTAATCTCAATCTGTAAAACATGTTCTCTCTGGATTCATCTAAGTGGAAGATAAGAGTCTCTAAGAAACACTCTATGCAAAAGGCAGAAGGCCCCCAAGAGACTTGGGAGGGAAATAGCCCTGGGCCCCAGAGAGTTCCCTTCAGCTAGGGCTGGCCCTATTTGTAGAGGGGGATGTCAACGTAGAAAAACCTTAGACCTCGGGAAATAGTCCATCTGCAGCTGCGGGCCTCACAAGATCCGAATCAGGTGGCTGATTAGCATACTTTGTGAAGTAGAGCATCAGTCACCAAAGTCTCTTTTAGGTGAGAGGGGAAACCAGGTTACCGTTGCCTCTCCTGGGAGAATGCTTTTCATAGTTCAGATGAAATGACATCCAATTTGGGGCTGCCTTTGGCGCTTTTAGAAGTGCTAGAAAGGAGAATAGAGTGAAACCCAATCTTCAGAATGACTGTAGTTTCTCACTTCTTCCCAGTGAACAGAAACTCCCAGTGAGCAGAGTCCAGAGACCGGAAATCATACAGAAAACCTATGACCTTACTTGAAAAGGTAGCCCACAGCCTGTGCACCTTGGCCAGGGCCAGTGATACTCTCTTGCCACTAATACCACAGCCTTCTCCCTTCAGAACTAGTCCACCCACTGGCTGGCCCTGTGCATTTCTACTTCCAGATCTCAGACCCTACAGGTCCCCTGCCTAAAACACTCAGTTTTCTGCCAGCCTAAGTCCTGTTCAGCCTGCCTTGGTTACTGTCCTTCATCTACCCTCATTAAAGCAAGGATCATTTTATAACCCCTTGTTATCAGGTCCTGCAGCATAAACCTAAAGATAGGAAATATTCAGTATTTTTATCGATCAGTGAAAAGTGTGACTTCATCACTAGTCTAATTCTTTTTTAAATTTTAGCCTTTTCAAACATGACTTTCCTAAAGCTAATCACTGACTAATATTTTTTACCACACCTGATAAGTTTGGAACAAGGAAAAAGGCAGAGACATTTCATCAAGAGTCTGGAACACTTGGGGGTTACTTGGGCTAAGAATTGACATTTGGATTCCTAAACCTTATTGCATTGTTTTAATTTCATTTTTTAACAAGTCAGGACAGGAATAAATTAATAAAAATGGAATATCTAGTCATGGTGACATGCACCTGTCGTCTCAGCTATTCAGGTGGCTGAGGCAGGAGGCTCATTTGGGCCAAGGAGTTTGAGGCAACCCCTGCCTCAAAATAAAAAAAAAGTGCCCCATGCTCTTCCCTCCAACCTGAATTACACACTTCTCTCATCCCAGAGAGTTGAGTAGAAATCCTGTTTATCAGAACTTTTGAAAGTATGTGAACAACCTCACTTGAAATCAAATCTAGGGCTGCTTAAGCGTGCTCTGAGGAAATCACTCCCAGCTTATTTCATCTTCTTCTGCTAACACTGGAAAATGGTTCCTTTATCTGAAGGCAGCTCAGTCTAACAGGGTACTTACACACTGCCTCAGATCATTTCCTGCCTTCAGTGCTATGTATTTAATGCTCTTTAGAGGTCTTCTTATTTGCTTTTTGATAATCCGATCTATGAACATTTTCATCAGGTTTCCTCTGATAAATTTAAGTAAAAATATTGCCCAAAGAGTAGAGAAGGTAGTGTACCTGCTGGCCGCAGTGTCAGGGAGTAGGAAGTACGGTAGACTGAGGTCTGACCCTGACTTCTCACTCACTGTGGGGCCATGGGAAAGCCAGGAACCTTCCCCGGCTTGCATTTCCTCGTCTACAGTATGAGGAGGCTTTCACGGTCCTTGTGGCTCTAAAAGGCCGAGGCTAAAATTGAGCAGGGTGTCTCCAAACACTACGCAGAAACAAGGTAACATGGTGATATAACAACCAGTGGCCTCCCTTGCCCAACTCTCTAGTCCCCCGAGCCTCCCATAACTGTTCCGTTCAATCCCCTCCAAAAAGAACATACACACACACACACAACCAATACTGTAACCCAAACTGAAATTATCCTAAGCAGTTCACAGTTTTCCCACCTGTGGTTCTGTAGTTCTTTCCCCTTGTGCTTTGAGCTATTTTTTAGTATTCAGCTTTTTAAGCGTAGGAAGCACACCTGGCTTTTCTTCTGACCTTTTTTTTTTTTTTTCTGCTCTCTGAATCTCTCTGGTTGAACTTAAACCTTCCCTTCCAAAGAACATTTTCACCTGGCTGTTCCTTGGTCAGCTCAGACTCAATGTGCTTAAATTATACTGGTTATCTTTAGCCTCTTCAGCCTTCCCCTTTGGGTTTCCCTACGTCTGTCACCCAGGCTCACGACCTTGGAATGAAGATCTCACCCTACAATCTTCCAGTCATGAAATCTTTGTAAATCTTCCTTTATGAGGTTTCTTTAATTTTCGTCTTCCTTTTTCATTGTCACCTCTTTAGTTCAACCTGAGTCTCCTGCACCTAAGTGTCGGTATGAGAATCCTCTCTGGTTTATCAACCTTTCCACCGCTACTATGTTAGCCTCCTTTCAGTATCACTTTAATCATCTCTTGCTCCTACTTAAAAACTTTGGTGGGTCTTTTCTTATCTAAAAAATGAAATCCGAGCATCAAGGTCCTCCACGGTGTCTCTGACCTTACCCTCAACCTTGATCCCAATGTGTAAGAGATTTCCCAGTCTCCTTAGTCACTCCTACTTTGTCTCACCCTCTCATAGCTGTCTGGTCTGCTCCCTCAGCCTTCCCTAATTTTCACATCCTTACTTCTCCCTAAAGTAAAACTCAGGTCCATCCCTCTCTAGAACTTTCTCCCTTCAACCCAATAGGACATTATTCTTCTTTTCTTGCAATAACTGTAGAACTCAATTACAATCAAAACCATGACTTTCTATCATTATTTATCTGATGCAAATAATGTCATTTTCTAAGTTGATTATAAACTTCTTGAGAAAAAAGTCTATTTGTTTCCACCTTCTAATATCTCTGGTACCCATTCTGTACTCTTACATAGAGTAGAAACTCAGTAAAAGTTTGTTAATAAAAACAACAAGCATGACCAAACACTGCCAGTGTAACTCCTTAGCACATAATCACCCTCAATTTAATGAATCGTTAATAATGAATTGAGTTGGTGTTCTTTCATCTAAAAATCTGATAATCAACAGTTGTGGCGGTAGAGACTAAGCAAGAGAGAATTGGCTGAAGGGAGAATTGGCTAAAAGAAATCCAGACTGGGAGAGTAGAACAAAAGGATATAATGCCTGTCTAGGTCCTAAAGATCATTTTCAGAGCTATGGAGTCATAAAATAGAATGATGTGCAACAGTTTAGCCCTCGTTATACACAGTAGAGTCCAGTGTTTTGAATTTAGGGGAAAAGTCAATCTTTTTCTTCCTTCCCCTGCTTTGGAAGGCACTGGAGAAACCTCACTATCTGAGGCTTGCCCATTTCTTTCCTTTTAGCACTTGGATGACTTGCCTTTGACCCTGTATCCATCTGCGTGGGAATCTGTGCTCCTGGACTCCTCCTGGTCTCCAAAACAAATTACAAGATAGCAGTGAAGGAGCCAGTAGATGCAGGATGAATCTTGACAACAAGCAAACAAATAGACAGACCCACCCTTTTGAAAACAGTACGTCCAACCTAGTAGTTTAACTTCTTTCTATCTTTGGTTTAGCTTAGTTCCTTCTTCTAGCCTGTTGTGCAGACAGCAAACTACCTGAAAGGTAGTTTCTGGTACCTTTCTGGAGGTGACGTTCACATCAAAAACAGGTCCCTGCTTCTTAAAAGCCAATAGATTCAGTTATCTTTGTTTTTAAAAATGTATTATTTAATAGCCATAATTCCCATTAGTAAAAATTAAATATGTAGATGTAACACAGTTGGGAGGTTATTAAAGTGTTAAAAACAGAATGCTTGGGATCCTGGAAGTAGAGAGAAGCTCATTTGTGAGAATCCTGGGACATAAAGGTTGAGGGGAAGAAAAGCCGGGTTGAAGCTCAAGCTCTTATTCATCTCCACCAGGCCTATTTCTTTCCTCTTTCTTGGCAACTTCAGAATTTACCATTTCCTGCTACACATATTAAAGATAAAAAAGATCTAAAGTCTCTTCTCAAATGTCACTTAATGATGTGTATAAAAGGGGTTTCCTGTATTCTGTGAGGTTTAAGCCAGGGTCTAGCACATATTCTGAATAAAAAGGGGTTGAATAAATGAATATCATAGTTTGGAAGCACCAAACAAAACAAAGCTGTGCCCACAAGAACTATTTGCAATATAACTTAAGGATTTGTCATGGAGTAGTAAAGAAAATCATACAGAAAGATTACCTGGAGATCAGCCAGCCAAACACTGTCACTTTATAAATAAAGAGAATGAGGTCCAAAGAGAGTAAATGACATGACTAAATCATAAGTCTTCTTCTGACAGAAAAAAAAAAAAAACTAAAATGGTTCACTACAGAGTCCCAATTTCCTGTGCAATTATGGTAATTATGGAATCTAATACCATCACCTCCATCTCAGTGAGGTGGGACTCTTACGTAAGTGGAATAAAATAGCTGTCAGTTCAGCCCCTTGCCCAAATAGACCAACTTCATTGCTTGTCATTAATACTCTAACTTTATTTCTCTGGATGTTGACAGTTTTTTTTTTTTAAACATACATCACCCTGTTACCTGTTAATACCTTCACCAGCTCTAAGCAACACAGCCAGCCACACTGGGTGTCAACAGGAGGTGCCAATGGAGAAGCTGAGCTTTGAAGTATGAAAGATTTGGATTTGAATCCCAAGTCCATGATTTAAATATCTGGTTGATCTTGGGAAAATTACTTAGCCTCTCTGAAAGTCTGGTTACCTCAGTGTCTGGTGTGATTAGAAGTCTCTAGTAGTTATTACTGTGCTTTGCAGTTTTGCCCAGAACAAAGCTGGAAGTTCAGCGTAGCCTGAGATCAGCACAGAGAAAAGAAAAAGCAAGCACTGAATTCTCCTGAGCAGTCTAGATGTACACGTCTTCCGGGGTGAGAACCACAGTTGAGCGTCTTCTATGGTCCAAAGCATGTAGCTTAGAAGGGAGCCCCACTCAGGGGTGGGTCACCATTGGAGGAAGAAGAATGAAGAGGAAAAAAACTCACCAACTAGGCACGTGGCAACCATGAGCTTAAACGTGAGGTTAGAGATGGCTTAAGGAGCTACTTGGACACCAATTTATCAGAAGTGCTAAAACATCCCTGAAAATGTAAGAGGGAGGAAGCTGTATTTATCGGGATTTCTCTCAAAGAAAAGTGTCATCATATGTGACTGAATTGATGTTTTGAGAAGTTCCTGTGTGTGTGTGTGTGTGTGTGTGTGTGTGTGTGTGTGTTTCTTGCAGGATTTGGGGGGTTTGTTTGTTTGTTTGACACGGGGTATCACTATGTAGTTCAGACTGGCCTTGAACTCACTATGCAGACCAGGCTGGCCGTCCTCGAACTTGGGGTGAGCCGCCTGCCTCAGCCTCCCGAGTGCTGGGTTTACAGGTGTGCGCCACCACGGCCGGCTCTTACAGGACTTTTGTGGTGATGAGTGGTGTAGACAGTGTAAGGCTAGTGCTGAACTGTTAGTAAACCTGGAGGGCAAGCTGAGCTCTGCCTTGGAGGGCCTCCTTTCCCAACCTTCCTTCAAGTAAGAGCAGTCTCTCTCCGCTGAAATGTTAAATATTGAAGGAAAGTCTGTTTGAATGAGTGCCGGGGTGTTAGCCAACCTTGGGTACCCTGATCCCACTGTGTCTGTGGGAACTGAACTTTAAATCTTGGGAGCCTCATCTCACTAACCCCAGCTCACCAGCTCAGCAAGTCGCTAGCTATTTCACCATGTCCTCTGGAGAGGCTGCCTAGGTGGAGCTCTCCACACGTCCCTGTGGCCAGTTAGCCACTAGCTGATACGAATTTGCTTTCTATAACAGTTGACGACTGAACTAGCTGAACTTGTTGATTTCTCTTTCACAGAACTTCAGATAAAACCGTACAGTAGTTAGTAGCTGTAATGTGGATGTGCGGCTGATCACAGTTCATGCCTTTCACCAAGCGCATTCACGCCTCTGTCTCTTTGTTCCTCCCACCCTCGAAACCACAAAGAGCTTTCCTTACAGAACGAAATACTTCTCATCCTCCAAGTCTCAATTCAAGCACCTTCTTCTCTAGGAAGCTACCCTTATCCTCCAAGTTATAGTCAGTCTCTCTTCTACTGCATTCTTATACCGTATTATTAGCATCTCCACAAATTATAATTGCACATATTTATGGGGTATGAGATGAGATATCATGACATATGTATACAATGAGGAATGACTGAATCATGCTAACATATTCATCACTTATATACTTGTCTTTTTAGTGGTGAGAACATTCGAAATTTACTCTCTTAGCATTCGAGAAATATACATTAGTAATTATATTCACCTGCTGTACAATAGATTTCAAAACACCTGCTCTTCTAACTGAAACTCATACTTTTCGGCCATTGCTCCATTCCACCTCCTCGCCCACCCTCAGCCTCCATTAGCCACCATCCCGCTCTCTACTTTCATGAGTTTGAATTTTTGGATTCCACGTGTAAGAGGGATCATGCAGTAATGTCCTTCTGTGTCGGGTTTATTTCACTAGGATAACATCTTATCATTCTAGGGTCCTAGGCTTGAAGCCTCAGGATAAACACAACACATCTTGTTATAGTAGCAATTTTACTTGAAATTTCTCAGTAATTAAAAAAATTATCATGTGTTGTTTAATGCTCAGATATTTTAGAGAGGAATGCAAAAATACTTTGAGCTTGAAAACGAAATATATCATTTTTCACATTCCCATGACATATGAAGAGTTTGAGAACCTTTTGCAGTGGGCACTCAACACAAATTTGAATTTAATTTCAATGTATGATTATGGTTAATGATTTCTTTTCTTGAGGGAAACAACATAGAACTTTATTTATTCATATTAGATAGCAAGGAAAACCATTCTTTTTTAAATTAATGAGTTAGGAAAGGGTAAACTGGAAAACTCCATGTTATTTCACCTAATTGTAAATTCTAACAAAAGTTCACTATCCAAATATATAGACTAAAAGTCTTTCAGACCACTACCCTCTGGCAAAGGCCAAATGCTTCTTTGTATTTGAAAGAAATTATAAGATACATCATATACACAAAGTAACATATGCAATATAGGCAATTTACTCTTTGAAATCTGTACAGCTTCTAAGTAAAAATTTAAGGTCATGATTTCCAGTCCCATTAACTCTTTCAAAATATGTCTTTCAACCACTTAGTATATTGCCATTATGTTATACTAGTGGACTTTATTTTTTGTTTTGTTTTTTGTTTGTTTTGTTTTGAGCCAGGGTCTTCCTGTGTAGTTCAAGCTGGGCTTGAACTCACTATGTACCCCCGGCTGGCCACAAACTCAGTGATTCTCCTGCCTCAGCCTCCCCAGTACTGGGATTACAAACCTGTGCCACACACGCCCTGGCCTGTTAATGAACTTTCAAATACCCCTCAGGTAAAGATTTGATGTCTTGTATAGATGAGCCTATAGAATAATAATGGCAATATAAATATTCAAACTACTAAGCTTTGTTACCTCTGTGGTAAAAACTAAATCTGTAAGTTTATATTATCTGTATTCAGATGCTTTATAAAAGATCTTCAAGTCTACAACATACGAGCCAGATCCAAATTCTGAGCCCTACAGTAAAAAATTTTAATGGCCCAATGGCTTTACTTAGTGTATTCCTTCACCGTTGTTATAATTAAAATAGGAGAATATTAGATTTCTCTGACAAAACAGGGGAGAGCCTATACACTCTTAAACTCTACTTCTTGTATTGGGGTTAATACTCCTGGCCAAATAGAGGCTATTATTGAAGATAAAAGGCTTATACCAAATGCTGCCTAATTTTGTCTGACTTCTACAACTTTTTGAGGTACTCTTCGTCAATATTCTATTTTTAATTTTTAGCCCCTGCTTATTTAACATCGTTATAAAATGAAGCTTAAGCATCAATGACTTGCTAATGTTCTTGTCCTCTTTTCCAGACTATCTAAAGATGATGGTTCATCAAACAACAACTCATCTTCATTTGTCTCCTTTAGGTCAGACAGGATGAGACTTTTACGCCCTGGCTGGGCAGCATCGATGCTTCTCCTTGGCCTGAAGCAGTTATAAGACAGACCGACCCCTGGCCCTTCTGCACACTTTAAGAATAAGGAATCAAAGTGGGGGTGGGGGTAGGATAGAAGAAATAAAAATAGGTAGAAGGGAGACAAGGAAAACAATAACTGAAAAACTGTACTTTGAAGACTGCAACTCCAGAACACAGTCAAAGTTCCCAAGATTATCCATACCAGTATTTCCTACATTTGTTTATGCTTTTTTTTTTTGCGGCCCATCATACCCCAAGTCCCTTAAAGATACTTTAAATCCATGGATTAGCTTAGTTGATAAAGGGCAGAACCTGATCTTATGATAAAGGAACACATTAAAAGTTCAAAGAATGTTTTGAAGCAAGATATCTTAGGTCACCCATGTGAAAACAATTGGTGGGGCTCATGCCTTTCACCTGTAAAATATGCTGTTATCTTCTAGTGGGTGACTATCCTTTTCCTCTAAAGCAAGACCAAGATGGAACTTCGTATAGATTCACAAATTTCACAGATTTCTGCCACCAAAACCACATAAATATTCCCAGCTACAAACTGTAGTGCACCGCTGTCTTGAGGGCCTGCATTCTATTTCTCTGAGTGTGCCCTTTTAGATTTCTGCTTGATGAATCTCTTTATGCCTCTTAAAAAGTTGAACTATTAATAAATAATACTTATCAAGTGAAATATCTTTGAGACTTCATGAAGGCACTACCAAGAAGTAGGAGGTGAGACTAATATTACAGTCTTAGTTAGGTATACTGGGTTAAGTACAGCCAAATAGAAATTAACAAGCTAGGCCATTATTTGTAAGCCTTGTTTGAAAACCTAAATTACAAAAACAATTATAAAAGCAGCACATGCTCAGTGTAGAAATGCTGAGAATCTGGCCCACCACACACTCCTTCTCTTTCCTGCTTGTTGCACGTAGAAGGGTCAGTGGGAAACCAGACACCCCACCTGGAGCTTCTGGAAGACAGCAGAGGACCTGGGGGCCAGGGCGGGGCAGGGAGGCTGGCAGAATCGAGAGCCAGTGGTCTACCCAGAGGGACTGACGCTGAGTTGCTTTTGCATCAAGCTCACCACAGCAGAGGGGCCAATGTGTTGCCCAAATTTTGAGTCTTACGTACAGCCCTTTTATCTTATGGTTTCAGAACTTTATTATCCCAATTTCCTTTGTAAAAACATGGCCTTGCAATCAATTCCATTTGACTTTGGCAATAAATCTTTTTAACAGCATATTACTTAGCCAATGATCCCCTCCAAATCTGAGTCAAGCAGACTTGTCTCTTTTTTATATATTACTCAAATATCCAAATTATTATTCCCAGGAACATTTATTTCATGATGTATTCATTACAGACTTTTAGACTTCCTAAGCCTTGTCCACAATCCTTCAGTGACTCCTCCTGAAATTCAAATGTCCTAACCCAACAGACAAACAAACCCCTTTGTGGTCCGGTCTCCACCTTGCTCTGCAGACTTTTTGCAGTCAGTCCTTCCCATACACACACTGCGCTCCCCTCACGAAGATGGTCCTGGTCCTCTGTCCTTTCTGGCCTCTAGACTTTGTTAATGCTGTTCCTCAGTGGGCCTTCTTCCCCTATACCAGATTTCCTGTCAGATCCCTGGTGTCCTTCAAGATTCTGTGTGTCTGCCCTGTATTTCCTGACACATCCAAGCAGAGTTAATCCCTGTTTTTCTGTGCTGCCTTAGCATCTCTCCACCTCTCTATGCTCATACTTACATCAATTATTAACTTTCGTAAGATTAGAACTCCATATACACTCAGGGTGTCTATAAATTCAAAATTTTATGTAGGTTCATTTTCTTCTGGAGAAAGAATTCAGAACTCACATCAGACTCTCAAAAGAGTGCATAATTACTCCTTTAAAAATAAACTGAGAGCTGGGCGTGGTGGCACGCATCTATAATCCCAGCACTCAGAAGGCTGAGGCAGTAAAGATGGCCACAAATTCAAGGCCAGCCTGGGCTACATAGTGAATTCAAAGCCAGCCTGAACTAGAAAAAGAGACCCTGTCTCAATCCCCTCTCCCAAATTAAAAAATAAACAAATTGGAAACTGCTGCAGTAAATTATGAGTCCTTAGGAAATAGAGTGAGTTCTATTCTTCTTTGAACCTCTAAAGTAAGACACCTGATGTTCACTGAATGAGAGTTTTAGTTATTGTTTAAAGGTAATGTTTACTCTAGTCAAGATATATAATAAATTTAAACTCCTCTTTTTTTTTTTAAGTAGACAGGACTTGTGATAGAGTGAAAAGTACTCTGGACAAAAGGGAAGTTATGGAAGGATCTATAACAAAATACCAGCAGAAGATAGATTAGAAAGAAAATTGGGGGGTGAGCCTTCAAATTTTACTTACGCTCTTCTGTCCTAATCACATTTGTTTGTTTCACAATGAGCGCTTTTTATTTTTGAAATTTGAAATTTGTTTTAAACTATAGTATTTTTTTCTTAAGTGTGCCAGACATCTAGCTTTAAATCCTATCTCTGCTTTGTTTTGTTTTGTTTTGTTTTCAGTCCAGGGACCTTGGACATGCAAGGCAAGCACTCTACCACTAAGTTACAACCTCAGCATTTTCTTATTTTATATTGAGACAGGGCCTTGCTAAGGCTGGCCTTGAATTTGTGATCCTCCTGCCTCAGCCTCCCAAGTAGCTGGGATTACATCAGCTCTGCTACTTTAGTTTTGTAATTTTAGGAAAGTTCATTAGTCTTCATGAGCTTCACTCCCCAACTGTGAAATTAACACAGTAGTTACCCATCTCACATAGTTATATGAAAAGGCCTAACACAAAGTAGGGATTTGGAACATATTAGTAGTTCATTGCACAATAAATGTCTTTCTTAAGGCTCTTTGTTTGTCTGTTTGTTTTTTGCAATCTCCAAAGACATTCAAAACAGAACTCAGTTAAAACATAGTTCATTCTGGTCTCAATATTGTGCCTGAGCATTCATACAGGCAGTAAAAATCTGATGTAACATGCCTAGTTTAGAAGGTGGCCATTAGCCCTGATTCTAAAGAAATCCCTAAGTAATTTGTACATTTGATGGGTTTTAAACAAAGAAGTTGACAAAAATTTCCCATGCCATTTACAGTAACTAAGCCCTCAGCCCCTCAGTGTTCTAACTGGAAACAAGTTCTTGGCCATTTTCACTCACCTGCCCTGTCTCCACCGGGAGACATCACATCATATCTTTTGAAGTCTTCCTTCTAATTTCTCTAGAAGTTCTGCAAAAACAAAATGTCATTGACAACAACAATCACCTTGTATTTTATGCCATCCTTTCCTCCACATAACTATGTAATTAAAGGTTATTATATATGCAATTCATTGTTGTTAAAAATTTCTAATTTTGCAGGACTATATAAAGTCAAAAAGCAAATCCTTATTTCTCTTAGTCTTTTAATTTTTAAATTACTTGGTATTGAGTACACACAATAATCTTTGAGTGACTAATGAAAATAAGTTCTTAATATAGCTAGAATACTTCAACATGGTTTAGTTGGCTTTGCTCAGTCAGAAGAGTGCAAAGCAGTTACCTAACCCTAAAGTATCTAAAGCCACCGGTCTGGAGTTTTTTCTAAGTATACCAGATTAATGAAATCTCCTCCTTCACAGGACAAGTGAAATGGGTTTGTAATAAGTTTTTCTTCAGGGGCTAACTAAGGTGCTCTACAATCAAAATTAAGTACAAATCTATCTGGTAAACATTCTATGATTTATATTGTTTCTGTGGGCAGTACGGGCGATCCCAAGCCAGCCATGTGTTTTATTTTTCATTCCTTGAAACTTCTGGGGCAGTTTAGCCAATTTTCTGAATCTTTCTAGACTTCCCTTTCCAATTCTATATAACTGGCATCGTAATAATAATACTCACCTCTCAGTGCAGATGTGAGAGTTGAGGGAGACGAAGGCTGGAGGGAGGGGTAGGGGAGCGAGGGAGCTTACTTAGTCACCTTTGTCATGGGTCCTGTCCTTTATCTTAGGTGAAAATATGCTTCTTCCTAGTTTGGCTTGCTTTTTTTTTTTTTTCCTTCTCCACTTTAACTTCACTGAAAAGTTTCCTTAAATTATTATTTTTGTACATAATTCTGTACTTGGTCCAAAAGGAATACAGGAGGCAATGTAAAGCCTGATACTGGGTCTGTCAGAGGCTGATAGTTGCCATCCAGGATCCATCCTCCCTTTTCCTTTAGTAATCCCAGTAAAAGTCTATATTCCCCTTCTTCCCTCACAGACAGGTGTAACCACGGGAGCAGATTTCCATCCCTGTGATGTAAGTAGAAATTGTGTGGATGACTTCTGAAAAGTCTCCTTAAAAGAGAGAATACACCTTATTTTTCCCTTTCCACCTTCCTGCTGGCTAATACCAATGAGATAGGTGGGGCCCTTGACACCCTCACACCAAGAAATTGACCTAACAGTTTGCGCTGCTTAACATTGAGCTTTCTTTTTTTTTTTTTTTTAATATAAGAGAAAAAGAAACAGTTCTAACTTGTTTAAAGTCACTATTGTTTGGATTTTTTTTGTTTTTTTCCATCAAATACAAATGAACTCTATCCTCACTGATATGCTGGCCCTCTAGGAAGTCATCCAGAAACAAGAACAATTTTTAATTCTGGAAAAATTTCCCCCATTTCCTTGGAGCCTCTGTGTACTTTTCACTTATTAACAACAAATTACTTGCACTTCAAAAGCCTCTAGTGTGTCCCTCCAGCCCTTGTTTATCCACTTTTCCCCTTTCATGGTGCATACATTACTACTTACGCATCTGAGCTCCTCAGCTAGGAATTTAGAAAACGGGGCCTCTCTACTGGGGGAAGAAAGAAGAAAAGTTTGGCCAAAACTGAGTTTTCAGCTTTTCGTGGATTATAGGTAAAACAGTTCCTTTGAATTCAACACATCAAATTTATTAAGCACATCCCATCTAAAAAGCAATGTGTTAGGTGCTGAAATACAAAAACGATATTGTTCTGCTCCAAGGAGTTTATAATCTAATAGGAAAGATGAATCGCACAAGTAACTACTATACCACGGGATGTCTTATGAATGCATTAAGAAATGTATAAAGTGCCTAAACTTTCAGAGGAGAAAGTTTCATGAAGAATACAGTATTTGAGAAAGTTAGTGGATATTAGAGAGTTTTATGAAGAAGACAGGATTTAAACTGGGCTTTGCAGGAAATGGTAAAAAGAGGATCAGCAACAGAACATACTACAAGACACAGGTGGATCTAGGAACTCTAGAGAACCTGGAGGGCAGAGAAGAAGCTAATCTAGACCTAAGGTGGACTGGGGACAGATGGAGTGTCGGTACTGTAGTAGAGAGACTAAAGAGCCACCGGAAATTGTTGAGCAGGGAAGTAACAAGATCACATGTCTCAGGTGAGAAGATGGCCCTGTGGCACTGTAGAGGAAAGGGCAGCTGGAGAGAGGCCAGTGAGTAGGTATCTTTAACAATGCAAAAAAATATAAGATGATCTGAATTTGAAAAGCGACTATTAGAGCAGGGTGCGGTGGTGATGTATTTAGGGTTAGGGTTAGAGTTAGGATTGGGGGAGAGAGAGAGAGAGAGAGAGAGATTAGAAAGGAGAGGAGGTCACAGATAGAAGCCACAATTCAAAGATTACTGCATGAGCTCTATGTGTGCTTTGTCCAAGAAAAAGCATTCAATTGTAACTCTCAGATTCAGAAGTGGAAATTATCTCCATAAAAGAATGTTTTAAATTCAACTTCATTTGAACTGGAAAACTAGAAGACTGAAGACTGTAATAATGAATCTGTTCAGTCTACAGCCTTCCCAGAGCCTCAGCTGTACTTTCCTCAGATGCCGACTGGAGACGTGCTGACTGCTAGTGACACCGAGCGTGGGCTCTGCCGGCCCAGGGCAGCGGAAGCGAATCGGCGGGCAAAGCTTCACTGAGATCGGGGCTGCCTCCGGGAGCGGATGAGGGAAAATCAGGCTGGACAGTAAACAAAAAGCAGGGCAAACTTTTTTTTCCTGTGCAGGGTGGAAGAGATGGGCTAAAGTCCAGGAACTTTCATTGGTCCTGGGATACAGTTGCAAAGGGTGCTTTCCTTTTGGTGCAACATCTTGGCCCTGGGGAAGAGGTGGCCAGCTTGTCCCAGGAACGACTGTGCTCTCTGTTGGCGCCCTCCTTCTGCACAGCTCGCTGGCCTTGTGACAAGGGTGAGCTGCCGCTGCGGTGGTGGAGAGCAGGCGGTGGGAGGCATGTGGAAGAGGACCTGTGAGAGGAACTTAAAGGCCTAGGAGTGTTTGCCCTCTGTCCCTCAGTGTTGACCCAAACAGTTCGATTCTCTCATCTAGTTTACTCTTAGAGATGCTATGGTGAAGATACCCTGGTTTTAATGATACACCTGGTTTTTGAGGTCGATAAGACTATTTGGGAAAGTAAGAAGTAGGAAAGGACACACACCACCCTTTAAATGGGTCACAGACCCTGAGTTGGGGCCCCAGGGGTACACCTGCCCTTTGTGCCCTGGTGGTTTCTGTCTCACTAGGAGATGGGGAAAGAATACCGAAAAGAATCTCAGTAAAGAAACACAACCAGGGCTGGGGATGGGGGTGCTCAGTGAAAGAGCACTTGCCCTGTGTTTGATCCCCAGCACTGCCAATGCCCCCCCTATAAGAAATTTTTTCTTTATCCTTTGCCAAGTTGTCGTGGTAAATAGCAGGTATCGGGATATCTTACATAGTAAGGTTTCTCCATGTCTCACAACTAATTTCTTTACTCATCTTTATGCTCCATCTCTCACCTCTACACACACTTTGTAAGAAATCCTATGAAAATTTAAGAGGAGGCAGCTTAAGAGAGAACACAAGAATTTTCTAATATTTGCCTCCTCATTGCTAACTAAAATCATGCCAGCATAGCCTGAGGAAAAGAGGAAAGGGCTGACACAGACCCACATAGAGGCGTAGTATCCTCAAATAGCTTTGAGATAAGTAGGTCCCAAAGACAAATCCAAGACAGCTACTCCCTCACTCTCGGGAAAAAACTCTAGAGAGTTTCGGAAATGGATGAATTTGAGCATCTGATCACTTGCTACTTTCTCTTTTTTTTGACTGCTTTAGGAAGACCTAAATAGATCTTAATATCTAGTAACATTTTTTAATCAGTAAGGCAGGGACAAACAAAACCTAAATCATAAGCCTACCAATCAGATGAGTATCCTGTGTAAGATTTAGCAATTATGGCATGTTTAGTTTTTCTTATTTGGGGTATGGAAAGTGTCTTATAGATAAAATAATGGGATTTCTTTCCCTTCTGTGACAACAAAGGTGGTTTCTGGCTCTCTTAAGGGACACAAGTGATTAATCTAGTCTTTGGGGACCAACAGCACTAATTTCACAAATACTGGTTAAATTGTGTTTCTCTCTTATGCAAATTGTGTGTGGGGGGATCAGATTTCAAAACTGTCCCTGAGAACAGATTAACAAGAATTATTAACTTACAGAGTCTTATAATTTATAAAAATCCAGAAACTATGAAGAATATTGAACAACTTAGACTCTAGCTCTAAAACCACCTGTAAATTTCCTGAAATTGTTTGCAAAATATTGTGTGATTTTTACTTTCCTTTTTCTTCAGAAAGGATGGACTAGTTTCAGAAGAAAGCAATCCTTGAACCCTCTAAAAGGTTAAGAATTGCTGTCGTTGAAGAAAAAGAGAAAAAAAAAAAAGAAAAAGAGGGAAAGGAGGAAAAGAAGGGAGAGACGGAAGGGACTGAAGAGTTTTCAGTGGCGTTTACTACTGGCCTGCTATGTTGAGGCACATTCTGGTACACATAAGAGGGAAGGAAGGAGGCAGATTAAAGAGAATGTGGAGTCCCATCAATTCTGTCTCAAATAAAATCAACCTAGTGCGTGTAATATTTGTGTGTGACACTTCTCTTTTAACTTTTAGCTTCAAAACACATCATTTATATTTGTAGCAAAATTTACAATATTATGACCATCCTTTCAAAAGCCTCTGATTTTTCCAGTGGTTTAGATTGTCTCTTCAGGCCCATGGTATCAACAAAAATGTAGAGATTAATTAAGTCTGTGGACACTGTTTACCATGAATGTATCAAAAAACATTTTTCCTTAGTATAAATTTCTGATCCTTTATGTTGAATCCTTCAAAAGTATCCTCCAAGGAAATAGCTATATTATTTGCAGCAGTGATTTAGAAGTGATTACAAAAGATAAAAGGGTGATACAATGACAAATTCCATACATTCAGAATATACTACTTTTCATATGTAAAAGTCATAATTCCAACGCAACTTGTAACAAAATCCTCTTCTCTCTCAAGAACAGAAAGTTTTTACATAAAACCCGATTCTTCTCATCATGCCCCCAAAACCTCGTAAGTATTTAGAATTAGGTTTCACAAATAAATGTATAATCTGTATAAATAATCAGCCTTTTTTCTGTACATAGAGAAATGACAGAATCTTCTATCCTTTTTCTTTGTTACAAAGGCATAAATCGATTTCCCACCATCCCTGATTTTTTTCATTCCTTAATTATTCTTAATCCCAAAGAGGCACATACATGTTGGATTTAGGCTGCCTTGTAAACCAAGAATCTTATTATCTTTCTTTAAGACTGCTCTCAAAATTTAACTCAGTTGCAACTAAATATATAAATATGCAGAGCAATTTCAGTCCCAAATATTTCATTAGCTGGCAACCTGCAAAGGTAGATTAAAACATAATATAAAAAGTAAGCAATAAAACAAATGAATGCTTTACAAATTGCTATAACTTTTGAATAAACAGTTATATATTTGAATGATTACCTTAAATAATCATTAGCATATTTTGAATTTAAATTAGCATACTTTAAGTTAAGGGTGGATGAATTTTCTTCTCTTATAAAAATATTTTCCTTTCAATGTTCCTTAAAGCATATGAGAGGACACACTTACCCCATGTTGCTTGCTGTGGTTATAGCATCCTCAGATCAAGGCTTATCTGAATTCTAGATTAATTTAAAGGTTATAAAAAGAAGCAGGAGAGAGGTTTGACTTTCCCTGAAACGAGACTGTCATATGCTAACAGGCTTTTAAATGAGGAAAACTAGTGTCTCCTCTAATTATATAAGCTCCAGGTCAAATCCTAGCATCAACTAATCAAATAACTGAACTGGGTCTAGTTTCAAGGAGTAAAAAGGAAGAAAATTATTTAACAGGAATAACTTTGGTATCTTAGAAAAATAAAAACTTTCACATTGAAAAGAAAGTAATATAGCAAAAAAAGTTAAAGATTTTAAGAGTGAAGTACATATCTTGCTTCTTTAAATAATCTGGAGAAAAATACAAAGGAAACCTGAGCTTGTAGTAATGCAGATAGTTTTCTGTATTTTCCAGAATTTTTGGATTTGCATTATGTTCTGGCCCTTGAAAACATTCTTTCACCCTATCTTGTCTAGTGTTTATCTCCTTATAGATTCCAGTACAATAATGATAATAATAATATTTACTTTGAACCTATATCAGCTATAAGCAATGAATCAAAAAAGGCCCACTTTTTAAAATTCTACCTTTAAACACTTGAGTCTTTGGAAATAAAAAACAAAGCTATTATTACGAGAAACTGACCAAATATAATTTTTAAACATTTTAATAGATATTTAAATTCAATTTATATTAGTACAGTACAAAATATATTTTTTTGTCAATCACATTGTGAAATATAAATATTTATGAGATTTTGAAAAAATAGGACACAGGAGTTACTACTACATATACCATTTTTTTGGTCAGTTTTGGGATAGAGTTTCAGCAAAAACACACATCCTTAGTACAGTTTCTAAAATCTATCTAACATACACTGTTTTGGTAATTTTTTATTTAAAATTATTTTATTTTGTTAATTGTACATATTTATGGGGCACAAGGTGATAGTTCAATACATTTGTTCTGATACTTTTAAAATTACTTTATCTAAACAATAAAAGAGGCTTTGGGGACATAGAATATGTGATAACCCCCACATCTACTTTTTAAAGAAATTGAGGTATAATTCACATACTATAAATAAAATTTGCCCCTTTGAAGTAAACAATTCAGTGATTTTTAGTATACTGTATTTATAAGATTATACAAATATTACCACTATATAATTCTGGAACATTTCTATCACAGGTCTCTATTCTTCCCTCTGGTTTGGGGCTATTATGATGGTCTTAGTCAGTTTAGGCTTCTATAACAAAATGCCTTAAACTGGATAATTTATAAACAACAGAAACATATTGCTCACAGTTCTAGAGGCAGAGAAGTCCAATATCAAGATGCTGGCAGGTTCAGTCTCTGGTGAGGGCTTGCTCTCATCTTCAAAGATGGCACCTTCCTACTGGTCCCTGACTTGGCAGAAGAAGCAAACGAGCTCTTCACACTTACCATGTAAGGTCCCTAATCCAACTTCATGATCTAATCACCTCTCAAAGGCCCCATCTCATAACATCACCACTACAGGGATTAGATGATTAGGTTCTAACATGAATTTTGGAGAAACACAAACATTCACACTGTAAAAATGAATAATATGCTCTTGGGTTTATATCTAGGAACTGCTGAGTCATACAGTCCAACTCTGTCTAACTTTTTGAGGAACAACTTTCCACAGTGGCCACACCATTCACATTCCCACCAGAAATGTTTAAGGGTTCCAACTGCTCTACAGCCCTGCCAATCTTTGATATTGTCTGTTTTGATCTTTTTAAAAATACAGTCATTCTCATGGTTGCGAAGTGCTCTCTCATTGTGGGTTCCACTTGCATTTCCCCAAAAGGTAATGAGAACGAGCCCTTTTTGTTTACTTTTTGGCCATTTATGTACCTTCTGTGGAGAAATACATAATTGAAATCCCTTGCCTATTTTTTGCCGTTTTATTTTTATTAGTACATGTTGGTGGTGCATAATGTTTACATTCATCAAGGGAAGTTGTTACGTGTACATAAGACATCTGCATTCTTTTTACATCCCCTTCCCCTTCTCACCTTCCTCCTCCCTCTGTTAGCTTTGCCTATATTTTTTTTCCTCTTGTATACTTTATTTTTTTTTATTTTTTTTATTATTTTTACCAAGAACATGTATTGGTACATTGTATACATAATGATCATAATCAACATGGTTATTTTGTACCTGTACATGATACATCTTGGTAGCTTTGCCTATATTTTAATTTATTTTTTTTCCTTGTCCTATATTTTTATTTTTTTTAATTTTTTTATTATTTTTACCAAGAACATGTATTGGTACATTGTATACATAATGATCATAATCAAGATGGTTATTTTGTACCTGTACATGATACATCTTGGTTTTCCCCCCCTCTTCCCTCCCCTCTTCCCCTCCCCTCCCTTCTATTCACCTACCCCTCCTTATTTGCAACAAGTGTAGCTACACTTTACCATTTTTTCCCTTCATCTTACTTTTCTTTTAACCTTCTTCTTTATCCCCCTTTTCCCTATCTAGTTCTCTCTTTTGAATACTATCTCTTTTTTTTTTAAACAAAGTATCTATTCTACCCCTTTGTCCTTATTTACACTTATGGTTTCTCATATCAGAGAAACAATTCGATGTGTACTAATAAGTGTCTGATTTATTTCACTTAATAGTATGTTCTCCAAGAACATTCATTTACATACAAATGACTCTAGTTTATCCTTTTTATGGCGGTGTAGTACTCCATTGTGTATAAAAACCACATCTTTTTTAGCCATTCATCAGTTGTGGGGCATTTGTAATAGCTAAGTCTTGGAAACAACCTATATTTTAATTTAGCTGTCTCCTCCCGCCTTTTTTCCTCTCTCCCTCTTTCTTTCTTTCTTCCTTTCTTTCCTTTCCTTTCTTTCTTTCTGTGGTTCTATGGGTACTAAGCAAGCACTCTACTACTGTGCTATGTGAGCTATACTGCCAGCCCTGGGTTGTCTTTTTATTATTGAGTTGTAAGAGTTCTTTAAATGTCCTGGAAATTAGAACTCCATCAGTATTGTAATTTTTGTTATGACTTTTTTCTAATTTGGTCTTGAGTTCTGTCAAGTATGGCTATAAGCCAAGATAGATACTCTCAAGTAGATCCCTGCCAGGGGTGAAATCAGGTTTGGATATGTTGGTCAGGTGAGACACAGTGAAGAGGTGAATCCAAAGTGCATAAAACCAAAGAAATGTATCTAACGGATCCCAGAGAGGTTAGGGAAGCCGAGAAGTGGCAGGGAGCTCAACCAGCAGGTGGAGAGTAAGAGGACCTGTGGGGATTAGATGTATCTTTGTAAGGTCCATGGGTATTATCTCTCAGGCTTCCCCTTGGTGATTGTGGACTGGATCATTTAAAGAAAATTTGGGAAGTGAGGAACTGACTTAAATGACTCACATTGACCATTAGGTTTTATTGTGGTTACCAGCAGTGGGATGTGTCAGGCTTCGGTCAGCGGAATGAAGAACAAGCAGGCTGTATCGCACACAAGCACACAGGGAGGGAAAGTTTAACTAAGCCAAAGGTGACGGAAGTGGCTGGATTTCAACCAGCTTATCTCAGGCCTAAAAATGGATGCCGAAGAAACATCTATGTTAAACAAATGTATGACAATCAGAAATATGATTTGTAAATATTTACTCCCCTTCTGTGGTTCATATTTGCATTTTCTTTAGAGTGCCTTTTAACAAAAATAGTAGATATACTTTTCAGCTGGGCATGGTGGCACATGTCTGTAATCCCAGCACTTAGGAGGCTGAGGCAGGAGGATTGCTAGTTTGAGTTCTGCCTACCAAGATTAAAAATAAAAATAAAAAGGACTTGGGATACAGTTTAGTGTGAAGGCCCTTGATTCAATCTCCCGTACAAGAAAAAAAAAAAAGGATGTGTTTTTTAAAGATGCAAGTGGCAAGAACATTCTTGCCTAGTTCCTGATTTTCCAATATTGTTTTTCATTGTTATATATCATGTTAGCTGCTTTTTTAAAAAAAAATACACCTTTACTGAGTTAAATTAACTTTTATTCCTGGTTTATTAAGCAGGGCATGGTGACACACATCTGTAATCCCAGTACTCAGAAGGCTGAGGCAGGGGGATCACCGTGAGTTGGAGGCCAGCCTGGGCTGTACATAGTGAGTTCGAGGTCAGCCTGGACCAAATGTTGAGACCCTGCCTCAAAAAAATGCAAAATGTATATACTTTTTCCTGGTTTATTGAGAGTTTTTGTCATGAAAGTGTGCTGAATTCTGTCAAATGGGCTTTTTCTGCATCTTTCAATATGATCATGTGATTTTTATCCTTTATTCTGTTCCTGTGGACTGCCACATTAATTGATTTGCACATGTTGAGCCATCCTTTTATCCCAGGAATAAATCTACATGGTCATGGTACACAAGCCTTTTTAAATTTTTCATTCATTGATTCATTCATTCCGCATTGCTGGGGATTGAACGCAGTAGCCTGCATGTGCCAGGCAAGGGCTCTACTGCTGAGCGATCCCCAGACTGGTGTATGAGCCTTTTAATGTGCTCTTTAAGACACAGTGGAAAGTCTTCAGGACATTGGGCCTACCGGTGATGGATATGACGTCAAAATCACAGGCAACAAAACCCAAAATGCACAAGTGGGATTATCTCAAACTAAAATCTCCACAGCAATGCAATCAATGAATTGAAAAGGTGACTTGCAGAATGGAAGAGAATGTCTGCAAACCACATATCTGCTAATCTGAAAAGTACATAAGGAGCTTATAATAATGCAAGAGGAAAAAAATGAATCCAGTTTAAAAATGGGCTAAGATATTAAACAGCTCTTTCCCCAAAGAAGACACACAAATGGCCAACAAATGTGTGAAAAAAAATGCTCAGTGCCACTAATCATCAGGGAAATGGAAATCAAAACCACAACAAGATACTACCTTATACCTATCAGGATAGCTATTAACAAAAGCAAAATATAACAGGTGTTGGTGAAAATATGGAGAATTTGAAACTCTTGCTTACCATGGAAGGAAATACAAAATGGTAGCCCTTGTGGAAAACAGAAGGGTGATTCCTTAAAAGATTAAAATAGAACTACTGTATGATCCAGCAATTCTACCTCTGGGTATTTATCCAAAAGAATTGAAATTAGGATCCTGAAGAGACATTTCCATCTTATGTGCTGATTACAGCACTATGCACAGTAGCCACCATGTAGAGACAACCTATGTGTTCGGCAACAGATTTTTTTTTTAAAGTGGTATATACATACAATGAAATATTATTCAGCCTCAAAAAAGAATGAAATTCTGCAGAATGTGACAAGGATAAACCATGAAGACAGTTTGCTAAGTGGAATAAGCTAATCACAGAAGGACAACTGGTACAAGATTCCACTAATAGAGTATGGCAACTGTATTAGTCAGCATTCTCTAGAGAAACAGATACAATGGTAGATATATGAATATGTGAGAGCTTACGAACTGGCTTCCTTGGGCTTCTTACAAGTCAGGCGTGGAAGCGTGCAGAGGGTCCATCTGCGCACTGGAGATCCGGAGGGCCCAGTCGAAGGTCTGGAGGTCTGACCGATCCAGGCAAAGGTCTAGAGGTCCGAAGTACCCAGGTGAAGGTCTGGAGTTCCAAGTGAAAGTCTGGAGCTCCTCCAAAGGAACCAAGCCAATCCAAAGAAACTGGGTGGGATATATCCCTCTTCATTTCCCCTTTATACCATCTAGAGAATGGGCCGCCCTAGGGTGGGTCTTCTACACCCTAGGGTGTAGAATTGCTAAACCATTTTAGTTAAGCTTCTCTTACAAATTGACACAATCAATCAACCATCACACAACCCAAACAGCCAAATTCATAGAATCAAAGAGTAGAATGGTGATTTAGGAAAGCCTGGCACAGAGGGAAACAAGGGTTACTAATCCATGGGCCCAAGGCTTCAACTGAGCAAAATGAGTGAGCTCCACAGAGATGTGGTATATTTCCCTTTAGTCAGCAGTAATGTATTGTACACTTATATTCTTAAGAAGGTTGATTTCAATTTACTGTTACCACAGAAGTAAAACATTTATTGTGGGCCAAGTATTTGCATACTTATAAAGGACAACTCAGGGAAAATTTTTTCTTCCAAAATAAACATGTAAGCATAAACTAGAAAACAAAAGATTATAAAACCCAGGCATGTGATTGGAAATTGACTTTGCCAAGATCTGGATTGTTGTACTGTATGTATGTATGTATGTATTTAAATTTTTTTGAGACAGGATTTCACTCTGTAGCCCAGGCTGGCCTTGAACTCACAATACTTCTGCTTCAGCCTCCAGAATCCTAGGATTACAAGCATCCATCACTATGCCTGGCTTGCTGTACTGTGTTTATTAAAATTAGTAAACTCTGAATTGAATCGCATAATTTATTTTAAACTATATAATAATAAAAATAGAATTTAAAAAGGCAGAAGTGAGTGATGGTTTTATTGGAGAACGTACAGAGGTAGTGGATGAAGTCATTTCAGATGACAGAGTTAGTTGCTCTACTTAGAACTAAAAACTTCAATTACCCCATTTAAACTTTAATTTAGAACATCTACATGTAGAGCTTTAGTTTCAGGCCTGGAGCAGCTGTGAAATGAAAGTTACCGCTCCACTGGAGTCCTTGGGTATCAGTATACTCCCCTT
>PVJO010008099.1:0-77175 GCA_004026905.1 Hystrix cristata | reverse complement strand
ATTTGACCCAGCTATTCCTCTGCTGGGTATCTTCCCAGAAGAATTAAAATCATCATATCACAGTGATATATGCACAACCATGTTCATAGCAGCACAATTTGTAATAGCTAAGTCTTGGAAACAACCTAAATGCCCAACAACTGATGAATGGCTAAAGAAGATGTGGTTTTTCTACACAATGGAGTACTAAACCGCCATAAAAAAGGATAAACTAGAGTCATTTGTATGGAAATGGATGTTCCTTGAGAACATACTATTAAGTGAAATAAATCAGACACTTATCAGTACACATCGAATTGTTTCTCTGATATGAGAAACCATAAGTGTCAATAAGGACAAAGGGGTATATTAGATATTATGTTAAAAAAAAAAGAGATAGTATTCAAAAGAGAGGAGAACTAGATAGGGAAAAGGGGGATAAAGAAGAAGGTTAAAAGAAAAGTAAAATGAAAGGGAAAAAAATGGAAAAGTGTAAATAAACTTGTTGCAAATAGAGATGGGTGGATGAATGGAAGGGAGGGGAGGGGAAGAGGGGGGAAAGCCAAGATACAGCATGTACAGGTACAAAATAATCATGGTGATTGTGAACATATGGATATAATGTACCAATACATGTTCTTGATAAAAATAAAAAAAAACCAAAAAATAAAAGGCAAAAAAAATATAGATAGATAGATAGATAGATAGATAACTAAATTTCAGTGAACTGCTTTCCCCTACAATGACATTCTTTTTACTTACACATTTAAAAACATTTTACTAAGAGGTCTGTATTAGTTTTCTATTACTACTGTAAGAAGTTACCAAAAACTTAGTAGCTTAAAAACAACACAAATTAATATTGTTACCAGAGTCATGGGGCAGAGGGTTGCCTAACTTCGGGGAATTCCAACAAACCAGGTCCAGCCACTCACCTCATAAATCAAACAGAAAAAGTAATGATGAAAGGCAGGAAAGAAATTTATTCCATATAGCTACTTGAGTAAGTCAAGGGAAACCAAGTGTTCTCAGCTCTGTCTTCAGGGCGGGTAGTAACAGGAGTTTAAAGTTTAAATACAGAAAAGGACAAAAGCAGAGAGGCGGCACAAGCAGTGAGGTACAGTCAAGCAGTCTTGGTCAAAATGTGGTCTGGTTATCATTTTAGCAATAAGAAAATTGTTGTTGCTTGGGAATAGTTTTACCTTCACCATAGGATGTTTATCAGCCAGACCTGTTCTTCCTGGAATCCAAGATGATTGCAGGTGAGACTGACCTGGAGAAAAGACAAGATAGATTTAGTAAAGGCTTCGGGTTTAGGGCTTCACTGATTGGGCACTTGTAGGCACCTTTCCAGTGGTCTGGAACAGGACATTGTAAAAGCTAACAGCTGACAATATTTTGATGATGATGTCCCTGAAAATCATTGAAAAGATGTTAATTACTCTTATGTTTGTGCCTTCAGCCTTAAAGAGGGAGGATGACTAACTTTAGATGAACACTCCTTAAATGATTAATGTGTCTGTGTGCAAAGTTGAATAGGAACTAACACAAAGTTTAAGCATCTGTAGGCTAAAGTGAAGAATCAGTGATTTTTAGTAAAAATAGCCTCCATATCCTTGTTACAATATGTTACTGTTCCATAAGTCAAAAGTCTGACATGGTTATTACTAGGATAAAAATCAAGATGTCAGTGGGATGTGTTCCTTCTAAATGAACTGGAGGAGCATCTATTTCCTTGCATTTTCCAACCCTACAGGCTTCTTGCATTCTCTTGGCTCATGGCTCCTTCCACTGTCTTCGAAGACAGCAATGATGGATTGATTCCTTCTTACATCACATTACTCCAACTTTCTCTTGTACCTCCATTTAAGGACACTTGTGACTACATTAAACCCATTAGCGTTTATGGTCAACTAATAAGAAGCTTTAATTCCACCTGCAGGCTTAACCCTCTTTTGTGATGTAACAATACATCACAAGTTCAGGTCATCTGTAGGAGGCATTATTCTGCCTACTGTAAGGTTCATAGACTTCATGGACTGACCAAGTGGTGTGTGTATGAAAACTAAGACACTCCCCCTAAGCCCTGGTCTGATCTGTGTTTTCCTGTTTGTGGGTTCTGTGCAGAATTGTGCTGTCCTCTTTCTAGCTACCTTTGCAACCAAATCGTACAGAATCCCTGTGAGAAGCACTCCCATTCCTCCTCCTTTCTTAGCTGATCAACTCCTTCTGCAGACTTCAGCTCATCACCCTCATTGTGCTGCCTCCCTATTCATCTGCCTGACCTAGGTCCTCCCCCAACCCAACCCCACATGTGCTGCAGATTATTACTCATCATCCATGGAGGCCTTTTTTCTGCCTTTGAGGCATTCACTTTTCATTACTTCAGTGAGTCATGAGCTTCTTCAGGGCATGACTCAGTTTTTTTTAATGGTATATCTATAGTCTGTAGCTAACTGTATACAAGCCACCATAAGAATTTATGTTATGTGTAATAAATAAATGAACCTGAACTCCCTAAAAGGAGAACTAAAAGGAAGTAGAATTTAAGAAAAATGCTAGAACTAAAATAAGTTTGAAAAGAAATTTATAAAAATCTATTTCTGGGATCCCTTTAAAATATACCTTATTGTAGGATGTCCTAGAGCACAGACTCTGCTACCCAACTAGGTCCATCCAGACCCTGTCCTACCCAATCTGGGGCAACCAGGATCGGACAAGGAAATCACATAGACTTAGATATGCTCCCTGCATTGGCATACAACAAACTGGACTCTTCGCTTCAAGACACCTGCAAACCTTCAGAGATCCCAGAGCATGGAATGAACAGGGTTCTGAAGCAGGATAGGCTGAATTTCTGAGCTCATGTTTATGACCAGACTGTGAAGTCTTGACTGTTACATTCTGGCACTCTATACTCTAAACTATATAGAGAGATAACCCAGTTTCATAAAAAAAAAAAAAACATTGAAAATCGTTATTGAAATTAGAAGAACAGCATATGATCTTCCAGACTAGAGTCTTAAATGATGATTAATCAATGCAGCACCTTCAAGTTTCTTGGCCATGTAAACTTCACATAAATACAACTGCCTTAAAGATACATCTACCTCTATTTGTTTGCCCAATGACCTTAATTGCTGTTTTTCCTGCATCCAGACCCGCTTTTACCCCTCACCAGCAATATGATGCTAAACAAGTTATTTAACTTCAGCTGAAAATCTTGTAAAAATAAATTAGGTGCCTGGGGCTCTAGACACACTGTTTGAATAGGAGATGTCACTGAACAGCAATGGTAATCTGTATATTTAATAAACACTGGAGTGATTCTTACTGTCAAGGGACCACTGGATCCAACAACTATATTCTGCTAGTGGATGTGTTTACCTTCCTAAAGAAAAGAATCAGGGATCTTTGTTCTTAAAATAACAGGGTACCTAGGGGTCAAGCAGTGGACTTTGCCTGTAGTGGTTAACATCCGGGCAGTACAAATGGCATTTTCTTTTGCAACAATCTCTTTCGTAAGCAGTAATTTTTTTCTGGAAATAAACACTAGGGATTAGTTTGCTTTCTATCTTATGGAAATGGAATAAAAGCAACTTTACTCCTTCATTAAAACAAGCTTACCAAATATCAATTCTTTTAGCAAATAATTAGAATTTTAACTGTACCTTAACTGTGTTCTTCCATCTTCCCTGCAGTTTGATTCTGGAGAATTTTTGTAAGAATAAAAATCTGAAAACCAAAAGGACTGGGGGAGGAGATTTCACAAGTTTAGCTGATAAGAGTTGGCTTGTTAACCCACATTTACAGTGTTTCTTCCTATTCACTAAGATTAAACTAGAAAAAAATGTATTACTTCCCCAGACGCTTCTCTTGACAACTTTTATGTGATTGTCATTTATTGACCTTGTGCTGAGAGTCTCAACCCAAAGGACAGACTTCATTTCTGTGCTAGCAACTGAAAGAGCAAAGTGTGCCAGATACTATAGGAATTTCTATCGAAGGACAACGATAGCATCTTTTATTTTTCTGTTGGAGAAATTTTTTTAAAGTAAGAGAAATATGTAAAATAAATTATTTTTAAGTTTATGTCAGGTGCACACATTTGTGCGTCTCTTTATGTGTATATGGCTGTGTGTACACACAGCACAAAGGTGAACTGAACTGAGATTAGCATTCCCCAGATTACACAGGGAGCCTGGAACATTCCCTGTTTACAAGGAAGAACCTAAGGATGCAGCAACGGCTGGCAAATTGCTGTATGTTCTTTCCTTGATATTAGCCTGGCTGTTGTGCGGAGGCCCTGGGGAAGTGCTGCAAAAGGCGCTCCAGTCTAGTTCTCTGATACCTGTCAGGCTGATGGCTAGGAATGAATCTCAGAAGTCTGTCAGTGCTGCCTGTCAGAAGCCTGCCAACTGAAAGACACAACAGACTGACTCACTAAGAAGCTGGGCAGCACCCAGTGGGAATGACTGCTGGAGGAGGTGAAGGTAGATATAATTGGGGAGAATTGGACTAGCTCTGGTTTTTATAAGACAAGAACCTGTTTGATTTGTTACATCAGATTTCTGTGAACAGTCAAAGCAGTTTTTCTGGGCGTCATCTTAATTACCTTCTGTGCAAAGTAAAAAAAACTACAACAATTAATTGCATTGTCAATTATTTTCTTCTTTCTAGGAATTCTCATTCACAAAGCATTTTAAAACCATTTGTTTTTCCCTTAAAGATTAATTCCGTTAATTTTACATAGTTCTGTCTCTTCAGACGGTGTACTCATGAGGGTATACTAACATTACCAATATTGAACATACATCAGTGATCTGTGTATCTGGGTGTGTGTATGTCAGAGAGCAAGGGAGGGAGAAGGAAAGAGGGTGATTTGCTTTCCTTGCTTTCTGGTCTCCAAACTCTAGTGGCCATTCCCGCTTAGGACCAGATGCTGTCCAAAAATAAGAGCTCAAATTTGTATTACTCTGGGGTTTGGATGGAAAAGACAACATTTCCGATGATGAAGATAAGGAATTCATGCAGGTCAGAATTTCAAGAGAACTCTTTCTATTCTTGTTTGGCACCACCCACAGAAAACATACCATTTATCAAACTCAGTTTAGATTTATTTTTTTAGAGTAGGAAATTCTTAGACTGTGGTGCATCCTTTCTCATTTCTTTTGAAACAATAACGAGAAAAGGCAAGAACAAATGAATGGTCATTTTCTATTTTTCTGATTTCTCCATTTTGCATATTCACATTCTGTTAAAGGACTAGTATTCTCACCTCCATTTATTCAACCGTTTCAGCTACCATTTGAGTAGGCAAAGAAAGTATTTATATATGTGCAGTTGCGGGGAGTGGGCATGGCTGGGCTGACTGTGGTCACCATGATCTGCTTGAAGACTATCTTCTGGAGCAGGCCATGTCTGAAGTTGGGAGGAGGATACATGCTTGAGCAGGATATAAAAAGTGGCTTGAAACTGACTCTTCAAGCTCCCCTCAGTCCCTCCATCATTTAATGTTAGTGTCTCCCATCCTCACATGAACCAGTATACTCCTAGACCAGTGCAGGAGGCAGAGGAGTTGCAAGATACCCATTATGTGCTCCTACCCAGCCCATATGCCCTAATAAAACTAGCAGTTTCCTGTGCAGAATGAGTAAATGAAAAAGTAAATTAACTTTTTAGTGTTGCTTTGTTCCTTTTAGTCTGAGTGAACATGAGTCAGGAAATGCAAACTTTTTTTTTCTTTATGCCCTAGAAAACCACAAAAGAGATCTGAGATGAAGCCTTTCAGCAGTCTCTGAGCAACTTGGGCACTGATAATGAGATAAGGTTAGAGAGAAGTTTAGTGGACCAGATGCTGAGAAAGGAGACTCCTTGGGGATGATCCTGGGGCTCTCTGCTCTAGCAGCTCAGAAATCTTTGAACAGTAGGATTAATAGTGATGTAGGCAATGGTCAAAGGAGAAGAAATTCTAGTTCCTCTTTGTCTGGCTGATCTCATCCCCAGTGAACTCTTCAGAGCTTACTGTGGTTTACAAGAAATTCCTTATCACATGGTGAGGCAGGGTTGTCATTATGAGTTTGACCGGAAAATCCGCAAGGTCGCCATGAGGAGTGAACTTCTGTGCTGGGATTGAGGTAGCAATGCCAAGGCTGCATGGAAGTGCCATCCCCAGAAAGATGAATTCAAGTTTAGTGTGAGGCAGGTAGTTAGACATTAGCAGACCTGAGGACAAAATGAAAGTCCAAAATAACATGCCTTGACAGTTATAGTTAAGCAAAGAAACAAAAGACCTCAATGTATAATACATTTATAATCATGTATTAGGTCTCAGACCCAAAATACATGGCCTCTATTTCTAGAACAAGGCATACAGTGTGTTGCCACACCTTATAACCCCAGGAAACCTTTATAAATCCTTCTGCCTTGGACTGGGACCTGGTTTAAATTAACATTTTAGCTTTCATGGACTTCTTTTTAAAACTTCTTACATGATTAAGGCTCCTGAAGGAACAATGATCATCTGAAAAGAATAGGAAGATGTTTTGCAATTCGAGAGTAACCTCTAAGTAAAATGTAGATACGCATCATAATTACCCTCCTTCTTTGAACTCCAGGAGTAACTCTTGCCTGCACAAAAAGATATCTAGAGTCCCACTCAATGCAGATAACCTTATGGCACTGTCTGCCTTCTTGCTGAAGGCCACCTATATATCTTCACTGAATTGTTTCATCAAAGGCACAAAAGGATGCAGGTAGTTTGGCAAAGTTTGGTTCCTTGTGTTGCCAGGATGCCATATCCCAGTGATAGTAGCATGTAGTGTTCTTCTCATGTCTGACCCATAAGCTGTAGCTGGGATCTTTTTTGATCTGCTATTTTTGTTGTTGTTTTTGACAACATCATCTTCAGGCATTATTTCTGTAGTAGCTTCTTACTTACTTTCAAACCTCTACAATGTCACTTCTGTGGTTTCTTAGACATGTGAGTGAAATGACAATTAGCAATTTATTCTTTAGAGGATAGCAATATGGAAATATGATCTATTGTTTCATTGCTCAAGTCAGAAGAGGTGTCTGAGGATCTGTAATGTGTAACATTAAATGTAACAACAAGAACAGTTCATCTTTCAATGATATATTTGCTTATCAACTTTTGGAGAGCTTTTGGGTAAAGCATAGTTTTTGGACTATGTCTCCTTCAGCCAAGTAAATGATTACTTGCTCACAATTCCTCTCCTTGTGCTATGTCATTCCAAAGAGGTCTTCCTGGCCCTAGGCTACCCTTTTCTCACTGAGCCAGTCTTCACTGCCTTACATTTTCACATTGAAAACATAGCCTAAAATGTCTGGCTTTCTGGAAGCCTTTCTAGAGTTCTCCAAATCTCTTCAGATTTGGTTGGCTCAGTCAGAGATTGTTCCAACTAGAACAAGGGGTATACGTGATTTCTGTTTCTTATTTCCATGCCATCGTGTCTTTCATTTGAGCTGGACTTTGTGTATGTCCTGGGTGGGCAGTGATGTTCTCAGACATTGCTGTGGTGTTGGGAAGCATGTTTTGCACATAGCACATGATGTGAACAGGGTTTGATGGGTGAGTTGGGGGGTCAGACTTAACTTGGCAGGGAGGAAATGAGACATGAAGGCCTGAAGAGGTATTGAGAAAAGGCACAGAGTTACCTGACCAGGCTGTATTCCATTTTAAAGTTCCCATTCAAATGTAACAGAGAACAGTGATGGCTCAAGGACCCAGTAATACCATGTGTCAGATATTTGGTCATTTCCAGCTTTGAGCTCTGGGTCTAGTTACTGAAGGACCTATGTCCTAAGACCTCAAGTTTCATTTAGAGAGAGATTATAGCCTTAAAAAAATAAAGTCTCCAAAAAATATAACAAAGTAAAATCTAGTTCTAAAGGCCAGAAGAAAGGCCAGTCTCTTAATGCTTAGTTGAAGTAGTTATGCATCACAGGGGACATTTTTTTTTTTTTTTTTTTTTTGAAGAGAGACTGGAGAAAAAAGTCAGTTGGGTTTGGGAAATTAATTACTGTATGATTTTGTCCAATTCTGTAATCCTTTAAATGTAAGATTAGATGGCCATCATCTGGGAACTAGATGCTGAGTGGCAGCAGGGGATAGATGAGGAAAAGGAAAATGTTCTTGGGGCAGTTATGTAATAGGGTTTCTGGGACAAAGGAAAACCATCTGTTTTAAGCAATCAGGGTGACAGAGTAAAAGCTGCGTTCTACATTCTCATGGATGGAAGGGGCATCCTTTGACTGAGGTGTAAGCCAATCCATGAATAAAAAGGTGCTTATAGCAGGATTTAATTGTATTTGTCTGGAATTTTGCCCCTCATTCCAGTGGTGGAATTTAATTAATCCTTACCCAGAGGTCAGTTACTTCAAGACAAATGCCATAGAAGGGAAAAGAATTATCTCAATGTGGGTTACAGTTAGATGTAGCCAGTTTTCATTTTATTATCACTATCAGATTTTTAAAGAACTTTGCTAATGATTTCATTGTATGTGTGCCTTGAGGCTTTCTAGAGCAATTTGGAAAATACATTATAGAATAACCCACAAGATTATTAAAATGACTTAAAACAGTATGAATCCAATTTTCAAAGGAGGTTGTATTATCCCTATTTACTCATATTTCATTCCCTTATATAATTATTCATGTTCCATATTTTGAGGATAAAATTTGTAAGAATGTGTTCTCATGTAATTTTCCCATTCTTTCTCCCTTACTTCCTCCCTGCACCTCTTTTCTTTCATGTCTATGAAGTAATTTGCCAAGAGCGCTCAGGGATATTAAAGAACTAAAGGCTGAGTGATCTAGATGAAAACACCAGCATCTCGCTTTAGTGTCCTTTCTTTCCAACATAACCAATTTCTTCCCTGTCACAGAATACCTTTTGAACCAAATAGAGTAGGTTTTTCTTCACCACAGATGTCAGTCTTAAAGATTTCTTCCTATTGCTCTTTTATTGACTATTTCTTACCTGTCTCTTCCCCCATCTCCCTTGAGGTGTTAGACATTGAACTAGACTCTGCTAACTGCCACTGAGCAAGAATGGGAAAGGGGCCAAGTGTATGCTCCCTGCAGACATCTGTGGTCCTATCACAGATAGGGGAATGGAGGGCAGATATGAGGTGCTGTACTTAGAGAAGTTGCCTGGTAACTTGTTTAGGATCAAACATTCTAAGTGTGAAATTTGACAGAAAAGGAAATTTAAAATAAGGCCTACCTTTTAATTGTTGTATAAATATTTCTTTTTCTCCTTTTTTTCTAACTCTTCATTTTTCTTTTGTATAATACATAATAGATATATTCAACCAAGATACTTATCATACTTTTTTCTTTATATCTAAATAAAATGCTGGATGAGGAAAGACTGTCATAAAAACATAAGATAACTTGTCTGGGTATATTGCTGGAGTAGAAAGAGTCCTGGAACTTGACCGCTAGTGTTCAAATTCTAGCTTAGCTATTAACTGTTGCAAGGAATTTAACTACGCAGTGCCTTAGTTTATTCAGTTGCAAATGGGCATAAGATGGTTTAAAAAATCTCTTTCATAAAGATTTAGTAAGTGAGATAAATATTGCACAAAACTTAACATAGAAAATACATACTATAGAAATGTCTACTGTATGGTAAAAGAGCAGTGTTATAACTTGATCTTGGTTTTTTGTTTTGTTTCTTTCACAATGTCAAGCAAATAATAATAGCTCATCTTTGTGTTTCAAACACTATGTTAAGTGACTTTATGCAATATTTATTTATGTAATTATTGGATACTCTTATCTCCATATTACAAATGAGAAACCAAAGAGGTAAAGTAAGTTGAGGTAAAGTAAGTTGGTCTAGGTCATATAGCTGGTAACAGGGCCCATAGCAGGTTGAATTTTGCCACACCACCAAAAAAAAAAGAAAAATAAATATGTCCAAGTCCTAATCCCTGCTACTTGTGAATGTGACCTGCTTTGGAAAAGAGTCTTTTCATATCATTAAGTTGAGGATTGGAGGTGAGGTCATACTGGATTAAGGTATACCCTAAATCCACCCTGATTAGCCTTATAAGAGACAGAGATGTACACATTGACACAGAGGGAAAAAGACTGTGTGAACATGGAGTAATTCTCCACAAAGTTGAAAGTGTCTGGGGCTACCACGAGCTAGGAAGAGGCAAGGAGAGGATTTGTCAGCTTGTGGCCTCCAGAACTGTGAGAAATACATTTGTATTGGTTCAAGCCACCCAGATTTTGGTAATTGGTTAGGGCAGTTGCAGGAAAGTAATGCAGGGCCCCAGGATTCACATGGGGTGAGTCCGACTCCAGAATATCATCACTGTGCTTTATTTTCCTTTTCATTTGAAATATAAGTAAATCCAGAGAGACGGGAACTGGTCAAGTAAATGTGATATAGACATTTTTTGGTGAAGTGAAATGAGTAATTCTGAAAGTATATTCTTATGCAAACTAAGTTTTTGGTTTTTTGCGGGGCAGGGCACTGGGGATCAAACTCAGGGCCTTGCACTTGCTAGGCAAGTGCTCTTCCACTGGGCTAAATCCCCAACCTCAAGCTAAATTTTTACGTGGGGACAGGAGTGTTGGAACTCTGGTTTTTAAAAGGTCTAGTCCAGAAGTTGTCCATAATAAATTTTCAAATATAATTTTAAAAAATCTAAAGACCCTTTTAGAGAAAGGAGATAGTCTATTAACACAACAAAAATGAATAAACTTACTGACAAGTAAGCCAAATAAAAGGAGAACACAAGAACATTCTACTTGATGATCTGAGATTTGCGTCATCAATAACAATGACAATATCAATTCAGGATCAATATTATCTTCTGTTCTTAAAGGAAAAAGTTCTTATTTTCTTATTGATAATACTTTGATCGGACCATACTAAAACTTCTCTAACAATCTAGAGTTGCCTAGTGATACCTAAGAGTATTTTATTCATGTAAAAATTTTGCCCTGTAAAATACTATATCTCCACTGATTTATAAATATACTTAAAAATTTTTGAAAGAGTATAATTCTTGCCAGGCATGGTGGCACAAGCCTGCAACCCCACATACTTGGAAGGTTGAGGTAGAAGGATCACAAGGTTGAGGCGATCCTGGGCTACTTAGCAAGATAGTCTCAGGATGAAAAATAAAAAGAGCTCAGATGTAGCTCAGTGGTAGAGCTCCCCTGGGTCTAATTCTCAGTACTGCAAAAAGAAAAAGAAAGAAAGAGAGAAATATATATATATATGATTCTAGGGCAGCTTGTGCCCTTGGTATAGACTGCTTCTGCTCTTGGTCCATCAGCTTTGCATAGCACCGCCCAGTTAGACGGCTCAGGAGCTGCACAGTTCTGTGAGCCTCACTCACCTTTCTCTAAGGGCAAAAGGACCAAAGCGCCTCAGAAATGAGCACTCGAGTGGCACAAGCAGGATCCTCATGCACTGTGGAAACAGTGGAGCAGCTTCTTAGCTCTGTCTTGATACCCATAGTGTAGGGATGATCTGTGTCTGTTTGAGGTAATTGTCCATCTCTGACCTCTCTCTGGAGCTCTGATCCCCTCCAATTGCAAAGCTATGTTGTAACCCTCCCATCGGTTTTCCCCAGTCGGTCAAACTCAAATTCCCCTGCTAGGCCTTTTATTTCCCCCTCCCACCAAGACCCCAACCTGGGCCTTCTCTGAACTCTGTTAAGAGCATCATCTTTGACTCTAACTTGGCTCCTCTTCTTTTCATGTGCATTCAACCAGTTACTGAAGGCTGTTAATTGTGCTCTATAGTGTCTGTCGCAACTGCATCACCATCCCCGTCCCTAATGTGATTTCCATGTTCTCTTAGTTCTCCCTGCCTAGACCAGGGATGCAGTCGTCTAATGGGCCCTATGTTTGGTCGCTTTGACACATCTGTAGTGGGATATTGCCATTCTATTTTTTAAATATTTCAAACATTCTCCTGCCTGTTTCATTAACGGCAAGTAAAAGCGTGGGACTGACTGTGATGGAAATGTTAAGAAAGAAACCTCATTTGACCAGGACTTTACCCAACTCTTCTCAAATTGAGTTGTGTTTTTAGAATGGGTACTGTCATCTGAAACTGGGGCTCTGTGATTAAAGAAAATCTGTTTGAAGTTCTTTTCCCTTAAAATATTTCTCATCCTAAAACAATTTCCCAATATTTTTCCTGCATTCCTTCTTGTTTCTTCCCTTCTGGTTTCTGCTCCAGGCTTCAAATTCTCAGAAGTGAAGTAATTGGGTCCTAGAGACTAGGCCCATGACTCAGTCATATGTTAAGCAAGAAAGTACTCATCCAGAGACGCCCCTTTCTTCCAGAAAGAATTTGGTCTGATGAAATATCTCGCTCTAACAGTTGTCATTCTTCTTCAGTGTCCCCTCACCGATCCTGGACTCCTGGAGTCCAGTGAATTGCTGGAATACTTTACAAGAAAGATTACCCTTTCTTGTAGTGGAATATAGAGAGTACACTGAATCTGAAGCTGAATGAGTTAGGTCCAAATATATGTCCCTTGGACCTTTGGACTTTGGTCATTTCCTTTCTAATACTGAACAATGATGAGGTTCGTGGGGTGACTATGAAGAATGATTGAAATGGTGGTATGGGTGCTACTTAAAAAATCTTAAATTGTGTTGTAGATTTCTATAAAAAATTAATTCTAGTTTATGCACAGTTGTAAAGTATCCAGTCTACAGGCTCCAGTGAAGAGTATTTCTGGTAATCATCCAATGTTTTTGGTTTCGTTGCTTCTTACCAGCTCTCTGGTGCCAATTCCCAGGCATCTTCAGGCCCTTATGTTTACTTTAGGCTGCTTGAAACACCCCTACCTGGGAGACTCTAGACTCTGAGCTTTTCTTAACCTCTTCTTTCAAATAACAATTACTCTGCCATATAATCTTTCTTGGCCCAAAAATAGGTCCTTCTGATAGTTTGGGTGTTTTAGGAATCTTTTAGTTATAGATAACAGAAACTCCATTGAAATTAGCTTCAGTCTTAAGATGATAAGTGTTAGCTGTAGCCAGCTCCCACCTGCGGTGTCTAATGAATTTCTGCATGTCTCTACTCTGCTTTTGGGTTGGATACTCTGCATGTGGTTGTCCAGACTCACATGCCCTAGCCTTGCAACTTAGGTAAAAGACAGGTTCTCACTCCTGGTAGTCATAAAGAATATCCAAATTTTCCTGACCAAATCCATTACCCAACTCCAAACCCATTGTTGTAGCCAAGAAGGGCAGAATGGTAGGTGTTTCCTTTGCTGACTTGGGCAACAGCAAACATATTTTCTGGCAGTATTTCCTGCAAGGAAAATCTAAATGTGTTTTCCAGATATAAGGGGTGAATACCAACAAGCTCAGAATGACAGACACCACCACACTGATGTAGAAAAGCCAGATCCACATAGATCCAGTCGTCTTTGAAATCTCCCTCCTGTAAGTGCATGAGGCTTTGGGGAGATCTCTAGATACAAACCATAATAGGGATTAAGGACCTTATAAAAGAGGCTTCATGCTGCATTCAGGTAGCTTGATCTTCTGTGTAATGACACAGTGTTTCTCTTCCCTGGAGGCTGCAGCCCTCACTAAACTGTCCAACTTGCCAGAGCCTTGATTTTGGATTTTCCTCTGCAACTGTGAGAAATAAATTTCTGTTCTTTTAAAATTACTAAATATCAGCTTCTGTTATAGCAGCACAAAATTGGCTAAGAATGTAGTCATTGTCATTCATTTATCCATTGTACCTTCTTACTTTATCTTCATGTTTAGTCACTAGCATGTACTAGCCATATAGTTAAAGGTCATTATGTGTTTGGTGAGTGAATGGATAAATAAATGAGTATATCTTTACTGTAAGTGTTTGAGGTGTACTGTACTAAATCTGTCAGGTCCTCTAGAGTTTCATTTACTCACAAGGCTTTGTGTTAATGCATTCTGTCCCATGCCGAACAACTTCATGATTGTGCAATCACAGTTCTCTCCATGTAATCTAATGTTCCAGAGAAGTTAAGCCATTTAAACAGCCTATCATGGAAAGAGAAGCAATTGAAGGCAGACATAAAAAGTAATAAGAAGACTCCCATGTTAATAAGAACATTATCATTTGAATTGGCCACTAGTGATGTTTTTGTCATTAATATCATTTTTAATTTTAAGCCTGCAGGATATTGATTTAACAGATGTTGCAAAACGCCAAACTCAAATTTATGTTTGCTGTGAAGTACTTCCTCTCTTAAATGGAATCTGCTTTCTTAGATTTCAAAATTCAGACTGACTTAAGGAGAAATCACTTTTAATCTTTGGATTGCCTAAAAATATCTTGTGTCAAGTTGGCTGTATTAGTTATATATTGCTGTCCAATAATCCACTCTGAAATGTAGGCTCTTAAAACAACAAATAATCTATTTTGTTCATGAATCTGCAATCTTGATGAATTTCCCCAAGTCAGCTTATCTACTCAGCATAGTTCAGCTGGGGCAGCTCAGTTTGGGGTTGAAGGGTCCCCTTTCATGATGGCTGAAATGCCTGGCATGTTGGTGCTGTCAGCTGGAGGTTGATATGGCTGTGAGGGCCAGTCCTTGCTCCCTTTCTCTGTGGGTCTTAGGCTGCTCAGTCTTCCTTACAACATGGTTATTGGGTCTCAAGTTTGACAGTCCAAGAGATAGGAAATGAAAGCCTAATATATTTTTTTAATTTTTATTTTTACCAAGAACATGTATTGGTACATTGTATACATAATGATCATAATCAACATGAAAGCCTAATATTTTAAAACCAAGAAAAGAAATATACACTAAGGTTCGTTCTTTTGGAAGTTTAGTTAAGCAGTCATAAAGCTAGATTTAGTAGTGGAGGAAGGGATGTCAAAGAGTTTGGGGGTTATGTTTTAAAACTGTTAATAATGTAAATCTTGAATCTTGTCCATATAAATGAAGTTTTACTGATACATCAAAATAATTTCAATTATGTGAGATCATCAAAAGTACATTTTTCACTAGGCATGTCCCTTTGATTTAGGTAATCTGAATCCAATTCTTCAGTGAAACTATTCCTAACATGTATAAATTCTCGCTGGGACCTGTTTGACCAACCTTTGTAGACCCGGGTAGTTCTGATCACAGAACTCAGCTGGAATTTGTTTCATGGTCATAGTACCTTTCACTGAAGCTAAAAAAAGTAAGAGTGGGCTTGTTGAAAGGCTTCTCAGCTAAGTGATGCCTCCTCCTCTCATGTGAGAATTAGATCCTGACTTGGAACACTTCACCTCTTGCCAGAATACTGTCCAAAAAATTTCAAATGTGAACTTTATGGTGCTTCTTTTCTTGAGTTATTTGGGGGTGTGGTTGATTAAGCATGAAGTGAACATTTAAAGTCTTTCTGAGAAAACAGTGGGGCTATTCAGGGCATGCCCAGGAAACATAAGGCTTTTTGTAAGGCCGGGTCTCCTCCTGGGAGAAGACTTCAGAGGCCATACAATTGGTATCTCCTCTGCCAGGGAAGTATGCCAAAGTTGAAAGTACCACACAGACCTAAGAATGGGGCTGGGGGAGGACAGGAGGGATGTATTTCTTTGTAACAACCAGAAAAGTTTAACATGCCCTCCTGATATAGTATATACTCATCTTACCATGCATCTTACCATGTATAATGGGTTTGGGAAAGCCTGCCTGGGTGCCCTGCGTGATCTAGGATATAATGGAAAGGAAGCACATTTTTGTTTTATTCTTCTTGCTATTGCTCTACCATGAGAATTACTTCTGGGGCATCCTTGTGAATTGACAGAAAGCATATGGTTAACAACTGACATTCAGTCCCTAGAAATTCTGTAGTCCTAGTGAGGAGTCAGGAGTGGGGTGAAGAACAATGTGGATATCGTCACTAGTTTTATCTACTCCAAGATACCAAGATTTATGTTATTTGGGAGGAGTAAAATACTGCAATTCATATTTTCCCAAGTAAAATCTTTCATTTGTTTAAGATACAGCTTTCTAATCACAGGTGGGCAATCTCAGCATGAGCGAAATGCCACCTCAGCCCTTACCCCTGTGAAATTTGGCCAAGATCAGGTGATGCAGATCTCATTTTCAAGCTTTCCTTTTCTCCTGGGTTAACAATCCCCTGGGATGTTCTATTCCTTGAGCACAAATTATGCCATTAGCAGGAAAACCTGTTTTCTTCTTTGTGCGATGGTGGCAGAATGTCAGACCCTCTGAAAAGGTAGAACAATTTGGTATTACATTTCACTTGCAAGAAACACCCACAAGCATTTTTTCAAGAGAATTGGAAAGAAATTCAGGTTGAGACTATTGTTAATTAGTTTTGAGTTAATGATTCTGAAAGACTTACAATTATGGTTCTTGGAGTCATACCAAATTTATTCATATGAGAAGCAAATATTCTTATAGTCTTTGAAATGTATTGTTCCTATTTCTTCAAACTTGAATATACTTTGAATCTACCTCCAAATAACTCTCATATAAATGAATTTATTAAGTGTTCTCTTTAAACTTTATATATTTCTGTGCTAATATGTTTCTATTTTGATCTAACTATTTTAATATCAGATCTGAAAATGCTACACATAAAGAACAGCTAGGTAATTCACTTTTTTAAACAAGCTATGTTGGTAATCTGCTTACAAGATCCGCTGTCTCAGTGATTGGATTTTTGTCTTCATTATGTACCAGTATGAACTCCCAAGGCTCAAAAATTGCATCTTCAGTTTAGCTGACCCTTCTTTTCAGACCAAGGGGAACATTTCTCTTGCCACTGGGTCATGAAGTTCCCAATTGTCCTTATTTCCCCTTTGTTTGAAGTATCTGTCCTATGTCTGAAGGCATTAAATCTATTTTTTAATTTTCTCTGAAAAATCGCTCATGATTTTGTTTTCCAAATTTTTATTTCACCAGAACATTGAATGAGAATTATGCCTTCCTTGTGGTTAGTTTTTCCCTGACCTTTATTTATCCTATCATAATTATTTTCATTGACTTTCTAAATTGGGTTATTGAGGCCTTCTTGACCTATGAGTCTTGGGTTGGCACATTCTCATTTTTTCTCTCTCTCTCTCTCTCTCTCACCAGTTTTGTTTATTTGGGAGTTGACTGATGGGGTCAAAAGATTGGGGATGAGCAGATTGGACCACAAGATTGATATGCCAGAGAAATGTGAATTGTTTCCAAGAAATCTGCTTGTAATGTCTACACAGAGTGAGATTCCCCTCAAAGTACCTGATCCAGATGCCAGAGGAATATATCCAAGGGTTAAAAGGATAGGATTCAATCTCCATGGTCATGAAAATCTAGAGGCAAAAAGACTGGTCATCAAACAAATAAAGAACCTGAACGACGTAGGAGTCAAGGGTGAGGTGAGATCTTAAATTGTGGTCATAAAACCCAGAGGAAGTTGCAAATTAGTAACAATGATTCAGAAAGGGCTTAGTATTGGATTCAGTTGAGGAAAGTATATCTGGAATCTCATGGAAATGAATATCTCTAGAACAGGAGCAAGAGGAACCTTGAAATTGGAAAGATGGGGAAGGACTTGGGTATATTCTATGCAGACTCAGCAAGGAGCTAAACTTCCACTCTTTTGGATAGAATTCATCACCTAAAAGTAGGCCTCCAGGGTAAAGTAAAATAACAAAAGAGGTAATGATATTTGAAAATGAGATTTAAAGTCCCAGGTCTGATCCTAATTACTGGGTCATCTCTGTAGAAAAAGGTAAGGGAGAGCCCACTCTTTCAAGGTGTCCTAGGCAAATAATTTTCTTTGTTGTCATTTCATTCCCTGTGTTTTGCTGTACTCCACACTGAGCCATTCTTGTGTTTTTCTCCTTTGTTCTGTCTTTTAATTGTTCAGAGCTGGGTATATTGTAAGAGTTAAATGAAATGTGTGTGGAAGTGCTAAATAAGGGGTTAATATTAGATTCAGATAAGGAGAGTGTATCTTATAAACAGAGGTTTATAAAACTGATTGTAATCCTTCTGAATTGGGTTTGGTTTTGTAGGATGCCCTAATAATTCCTGTAGCTCTCACCCTCAAGGATAAAATTAACCCCTAGTGTGACATCCCAAGATTTTAGGGATGGGATATTTTCCAACAAACATTTATTGAGTGTGGACTAGACCTCTGGGCCTGAGCCAAGTTGTGGGGTCATCAGATGAAGAATTGAGGCTGTTTTCTGTGCTGGCAGGAAAGGGAAGGCCAGAGGGCATCCAGATTTGTCAAACCTAGTATTGATGTGACTTATGGGGCTCTCTTTATGGAAAACATTACAAAGCCACACATATAAATTTAAGTATAAAAGAACTTTATTTGTAGTATGAAAATTACAATACACTTCAAATTTTAAAGATCTAACAGGAGCATCACAAAATTTAAAAGGGGTGGAATGATCTAATATTTATAATAACTAATTGTTTAACAAACTTCTATTACATATTATTCATATGTATTGATAATATATTCTTATTATTCAGCTTTTGGGTTGGGACAGGGCCTCATTATGTAGTTCAGGCTGGTCTTGAACTCACTATGTAGCCCAGGCTGTCCTCAAATATGTAGCAATCCTCCTGCCTCAGACTCCTGAGTGCTGGGATAACAGGCATGTGCCATCATGCCCAGTTGTACATTCTTTTATCACCTTTTCATATAGCAATATCTTTCTCTCTCTTTCTCGTTCTCTCTCTCTCTCTCTCTCTCCTTCCTTCCTTCCTTCCTTCCTTCCTTCCTTCCTTCCTTCCTTCCTTCCTTCCTTCTGGTACATGGATGGAATTTAGGGCCCACACTGAACTACATCTCCAGACCACTCTTCCCTTTTTAAAAACATTTTAAAATTTTTGACTTAGGGTCTTGCTAAGTCACTAAGTTTCCCAGGCTGGGTTTAAATCTTCTATCTTCCTCCCTCAGCCTCTGAGAGTGCTGGGATTGCAGTCTTAGGCTAGCATGCCCGGCTAGCAAGGATTCCCAGGTATCACTTTCTATAGAAAGAACAGAAACCTAATTCTGGTTTTTCTTAAGCCCAGTTCATTTGGTTTTATTTTTACTGATGATTTTGACTAGGCATAATTGAAGGCCATCTCGCTCATAAATGTATATCTTTTATGTTAAAAGATGGAAAGAGTTCAGTACATTACACACTTTGCTTCATCTAACTATGTTTGTAGCCCCTGCGCCAGCTGCAATAGGCCATCTCTCCATGAGGGAGCCTCTGGACTCACTGCCCTGAGCATCACAGGAAAGGAGAATCTGCCTCCTAGGCAATGGCAATATCCCTGGAAGTCATTCACCCACCTCACAACTAGTGTCATGACACATTGAAGGGTTGATGAGCAACATAAATACATCACATGAAATGTTTCTCTAACTCAGCTCTCTCTTTAGAGACAGCTGGATCCTCAAAATGGCCTCATCCATTTTAAACAATCTAACACAAAGAGACGAGTGTGAAGCAGAGATGGGGGTGATCAGAGGAGACAGAAAAATACAGTGAAACCTCAGTTTATGAACACTTTAGTTTGCAAACAGTTTGGTTTGAAAACAGAAGCATTTGGCAAAATTTTGTTTTTGTTTGTGAACTCTGCACTGGGTGACAAACACGACCATGGCTAGCTTTCCAGCACCAACATGAATATGGCCGTCTTTTCCAGAATCTTGGAATGAATCAAGTTCGTGGACCGAGGCACCACTGTAGACTTAACCCATCACTATTAAGATTTATTACATTTTCAAGTTCTACCAAGAGCTATAACTTCATGAACATATAAGATGCAGGGCCTTGGAAGAAGCCTTTGAAAATGAAGGGCTCTAATTCTTAAATTTTTACTTTTTTATTTTATGAAAAAAAAAAACAAAATTTTATAGCAAAATAATAAGAGAATAAATTTTCAAAATTTCCATATAAACCCACCTCTGCATAGGCAGGTAAGTAACCTGAGTGGGTGAATAGAGACTTCACAGTGGTGTTAAACTGTGTGCTGAGTCTTCAAAGATAAGGAGACACTTTTTAGAAGGTTCATGGAAATGGCCAGGCCTTCTAGGGTGTAAGAGAAGGAACGATAAGAGTGAAAGAAGGGAAATCTTATATGAATATTATCTTTAAAAGTTTAGAGAATTTCCAACAAGGGATTGTTAAGTGCCATTAAACATTATAACAACAGCAAAAAAATGAAAACCTGAAGGAATTTGTAGGATTTAGCATTTTAAGAAGTCACTTGGTGACCTTTCCCAATGAAGTTCCAACAGTGTAGTGAGATTCAAAGCCTGATTTCAATGGGCTAAGAATTGAATAGATTCCAGAAAATTGACTTTGATTCTGTTACTTCAAGAAGTATGTCTGAGAAGGAAATAAGAGGATATTACTATGGCTATAACAAGGCTCAGAGATGAAGGAATCTTCATTTGAATTTCTTAATTAAAGAAGAGTTTGACCAAGCACATAAATAATGCTTTAGAAGGCAGTTGGTAAGTAGAGAGATTTTCCTGGTTTTGCCAGAGGATCTGTGGTCTCCATTTGCTCATGATTTTACCCGCCCCTGCTCTTCACTATCCTAAAATTCCCTGGACTAGCTCCCAACACCAACCAATTGAGCAAATGAACATGAAAGGAAGTCCTCAGAAGTCTCTGTGTGATCATCTTGACAATCCAGGTCTTGGTCCCTGCCCTGTGATCCCAGTATCAAAAGTACTGTTGTTCACATTCTTCTCTTCCATCTTGCAGCCTTGCCCTTCCCACAACTCTTTCTCTAATTTCTCCTCTTTTTGATAATATGGAGTATTCCCCATGCAGTTACCTATGCTTCAAAATATCTACTTTAAATGATGCATAGTATTCTGTGATAAGGATTAACCATTACTTATCCTAAACCTTCTCTTTTTGGGCATTTGGTGTGTTTCAAGGTGATTCTTTAGTCATCTAAATTTTTGTCTACAATGGTTATTTCCTGAAGACAGTTTTCAAAAAGGTCAGTGAATAGAACCACATGCATAAAGATAGGCATGTTTTCATGACTGTTATACACATTGCCGAACAGCTTTCCTGCTAACACTTTTGATGACAATGAAGCACTGGGAAAACAAACATTGGTCTTCGGTTGAAATACATTTACGTAACACAAGAAAATGGAAAACCCAAGCAATTGATCATCTGGCACATTTAGATAAAAGCCAAATTTAATTATTTTTCTCCATATTTTGAATTTACTGAGCAGTGCAGAGCTGGCCTCCAATTTCCATGGGTTGTGAAAATTTACGAAGATAAATTGAATTGCTTAAGACTTGCAGTTGGATTTCTCTTGTTCCCAGACTGTGGTCCTTCCCCTGACTGGTCAGCCTGGAGTAAGAAACATTCCTTGACAGTCAGTAGGCATGATGTGCTGGGATCTAGAAACATGAGAACCAATGAGAGACCAGTTTAATCCACCAATAAACAAGGCATGATGAATCCATAAGGGACAGCCAGCCCAGAACATTAACTCCAACCTCAGGGAGAGAAGCTGAAAGACTCACCACCTGCCTAGCAACCTAGAGGGTCCTGTGCCTGACCTTTTCCTGGTCATTCCTTAGTCCCCACATTCTAGGACTTGGTGAAAGCCTAAAGACAAATGAAATCCTAAAAACAGATGCAGACTTTTCCAAAGGCCTCCCGTCTTGTGATTTTTGTCAAGTTTCTGGGAATATGTACAAATCTTGAGCCACAGAAAGTCTGTGTGATCCATGAATATAAACACATCACAAGGGGAAGTCCAGTTTTAAATTTTTAACAAAAGCCTCTTTAAAAAGTGGCTTGGTTTTCAAACCGCTACCTTTTCCAAATTGCGTTCTTATAGTGGCATCCAACAAGAGGCTCTTTGATAAAACCCTCCCTATTTCTGGAAGGGCGGAGATGGGAAAGTTGTGGGTGGGAGCCGTGTTTGGTCACAGCCTCTTAGCTACTGCACTTTGATCATTCCACAGAAAAGTGGAAAGATCATTATGCCACCGATTCATAGCCTCAGAGTGAACCTTGTTAATAAGTAATGTTTTGCCCACTACATTAATGATCAGCAAATGACGGGAATTCTGTCCAGGAGACCCAGACATCAGAACAAGTGTCAAATAACAGCTGACACTGTCAGATAAAAATAGTACTTTAGATTTAAATGAGTGACTCAGACTTGATTTGCTATGCTTGCCTGGGATAATACTGTACATAGGAGAGTTAGTTTAAGTTTTATTTTCCTTTTGAGGTGAAAGGAGGGTTTTATTGCAACCATCTGGGCAGTGAGCACAGACTCAGCTCTGTGGGAGCGGGTGAACCCACTCTTCCACCTCCAAAGCCCCGGGGGCAGCTGGCACTGTTGGCAGCCTAAGCACATCTGTGCACTTGACCCTCTAGACCAGGTTGTCAACAAGTGACAGGTTGGTTCAGGAAGTTATGTCACAGTTTTACACAACTTCCAGAAACTTCTCCCTTTGTACTCTTCCATCACTCTCCTCTACAAAATGGGCATAATTAAAAGTTTAACTAATCAGTGAAGCACAATATAAGTTAAATAACCCAGAATACCTGGTGGCAAACATGGCAAAATTAAAAGCCAAATACATCTTTCCAAGATATGTCTATATACAAAATGAATTTTTTAAAGTTTCCAAATTGACCTAATAATTTCTTTGTAAACCTATAATGAAACATACATATGTTGCTCATTTGAATTAAATTTTACTGAATTCATTGATTAGTGTTGGATAATCAGATTGGTCAGTGTGGTTTTTCTGTTTCAATCAGTCACTACCCGTCTGGCCAATGGAGGATGGCTAAACTATGCATTCTCAAGGCTTTGGTACCTATCAAATGTGAACCCCTTGGATTTAGGCAAGTTTCTGTTTTATGTATTAGTTAGCTTCCCATTACTGCAACAAGTACCTGTGATGAACTAACTTGTAGAGATAAAAAAAAATTGTTCTGGCTCACAGTGTTGGAGTTTTCAGTCTGTGGTCAGGTGGACCCTTGCTTTTGGGTGTGAGGCAAGGGAGCATCACAGCAGGAAGCACACAGCAGAACAAAGCTGTTCACTTCATGGGTAGAACAAAAGAGAGAGGAAGAGGCTAAAGTTCTATTATGCTCTTCAAGGGCAATGGCCTAATGCCTCCTGCCAGACACCCCCGCAAAGCTTACCGTAACACTGGAGAGGGTCCAAGGAGTCTCTAAAACAGCGATGGGGAAATTTAACTCACCCCCACCCCTGAGGTAGCTTGCAGATCTGCCGACTTCCATTTGAGAAAAAGAATTTTTGTGACACATCACTAAGTGACATAAGGAATTTATTAGGCAGAATTTTTAAAGTACACACTCAAAGAAATAGTGTGAAAGCCCTCAGGAGAGAGGTGTGCTATCTTCTGTAACTGGAAACATTTGTGTCTCTTGAAGAGGTACAAACCTATGGAAAAGACGGTCCATTCTCCAGTGGGATAATGGCCATTTTACAGGCAAAAGGTATGAGCTCATTCTTCTTAAGATGGATAATTTAAACATTCTTTGAATTATCTCAACCTGTTCCTTTATCTTAACTTCCATAACATAATTATAGCTGCCTCTAAGACTTGAGACATAGAGGTGGGAGAAGCACTTAGAGTCAGTGCAAAGCAGGTTTCTGCTCTTTACTTTCTTTGCTAAGCCATTTTATGGACTTACAATATCATTAAGGAATTTGGGGCATAATGAATCTGGAAGGAATGAAACATATGTTAACCTAGGGTTTAACCTAGGGTATGCTAATATAGAGAGCCTCAGATAACTTTAAGTCCTGGAAGTTATAATCTTAAAAGCACTATTTTTTAAATTATGATTTTCCTTGTCTCCTCTCTACCTATCTTACCTCAACCACCACCTCCCTTTTATAATATTGCTAAGCTGAGGAGCAAGCCTGTAACACACAGATCTTAAGAGGACATTCCAGATCCAAATTATAGAGATATATAAGCTCTTCCTCTCCTGGGAACATAGTCTCACCCCACAGTCCATTGCCAGAACCCATTATACTTAGGGAATTTACTGTCTGACCACACACTATTGGTGGCTTTTGTCCTTGTTACTCATGAAGTCAGAGAATGAAGCCTAAGGAAAAATCTGAGAGTTATTTTCCTGCAGAGATCATGGTCCAGGAAGCCTGTTCGGAAGCCAATTACCAATCCTAACTAAGACAGCACAGAAAGAGGGTGTCAAATTGTGAAATTTACTAAGTAGAAGCTGAGGCTTACACTATATATTGTAAGAATTTGAGGGAATTCCTTGAGCTGGGACTTCCATAACGTAATTATAGCTGCCTCTAAGACTTGAGACAAAGAGTTGGGAGAAGCACTTAGAGTCAGTGCAAAGCAGACTCAGCCAGCTGGTGGCACCAGAATTCAGCACTAGAACCTCTGACAGAATTTTATTAAGGAATTATGACCTGTAGACTCCGACTTATTATGAACACTCCACACACCTGTACTGGCCCTTTTCTGTGAACCCAAGTAGTTTAAAGACACTTTAGCAATGTCAATAATGCCATTGGTTCCTGATCTCGCAGATAGATTAAAGGTTAGACAGGTCAGGGAGATATGAAAAGCTTTTATGAGGACCGAAGGTCCTTGGTGTGGTGGCTAGGAACTCCACTGGAAGGGAAGAACTCCCTGCAGCCTTATTTCTGTTTAAACACCTTTCTCTCCTTCCCTTACACACCTTTCCTCTTTCCATGAATGCCTCAGGTCTGTTGTCACCCCACCCCCAGCTCTGTAACCCCAATGATAGGACTCTACAGTCCCCTCCCATGTGTCTCCCAAGTGGCCCATCTCCGGAAGTAAGTCTGTCCATTTTTCTGATAGGGTTAGGGGTGTTCTTGTTCTATCTGTCCTCATCAGCCTTTGGATAAGAAACTCAATGCTGACAGCATCCTGCTGCAATACTGTTTCTGAACCTGGGTCAACATAAGAATCAGGGCTTGTGCTGCATGCAGTAATCAGGAAAAAGAATAATTTGGATCTTGTTGTTGCAATAAATAAATAAAAATTTTTAAGTGGCTGGGATATAACAATCAATTTCTGAAAAAAGATAAAGTGTCCTGTCTTGAGGAGGGATGGGGCAAAGGGTAGATTTCTATTTAAAAATAGGCCGTGGTAATTGGTTATGAGTTGCATAGATTTGTACATCATGCAGTCTTCCCACAGGCTGGAGAGTGGATGGGTTACTTCTAATAAGTTACTTCCAAGGATTTCACACATTCTTTGAATTCTTTTCTGAGTGAGTCTGTGATAAAGTGCTATAGCACCCATTAGGAGCTGCAAATGCAGCCATCTAAATGAACAAATGCAAGGGAAGATCCAGCCAAGGGAAGGATCAGAATTTCCTGGCATCAAAATAAAAGCTTGCAACCCAGATCTTACTCTGTTGGTTTTTACAGAATTACAGTAACTTTGTCTAACACTCTATAACTTGGACTTGCCCTTTATTATGGGCTTTTAAATGATTTTAGAATAACACAAAATTAATTCCTGGTTTGTTAGATTCATGAAAATATTTTTGATAATACGGGGTTTAGATAGGCAAATAGGACAATATTTTAAATGTCTAAAAGTGCCTTGGTAAACTTTAGTTACATTTATAGTTTTATTATAGGTATGATTCCCAGTCATTTTTAGAGATAGATTCAAGAGCACTTAGAGAGAAATTCAGGTTTTTTTTTTTAGAACTCTGAACATTGGTCTCAGGACCATAACCATGGACTGAGTTTCATCTCCTGAAGGCACCAATTTAGAAACAGTACCTCAGAGGCAATGGTAACGTAAGAAAGTTTTGGAAATTATATAGTAGAACCAAGGAAATAGTTGTGACCAAAAAGAGATGAGGACGGAGCAGAGGAGGATAAGAAAAGAGCATCTAAAAAACCTAACTGTGAAGGGATTGGCTAAGAATAAGCATCCCTGGGGGAAAAGATCAGGAAAGAAGCTAAAGAGTCTCTGGACAGAGCATTCTTGTGGAGGTCAAGGGAGAGTGTGGTTTTACAAGGCCTTAGATGACCTGGAGACATGCAGCTCTCTGCATCACTCCTTCTGTCCTCCCCTCAACTCACACCACTGTGCTGAGCTCCTTATTACTCCTTGAATACACAGACATGCCCAATGTTAGGGCCTTAGCACTCCTATCCTCCCAGAGATGTCCACATGGCTTACTCTCACCTCCTTTAAAGTTATGGTTTAATTGCTACCTTCTCGAAATCTACCTGACCACCCTTTCAACACCAAAACTTTCCATGGATTGCACCTGCCTGACTCTCTTACTCTGTTCTGCTTTTCTTTTCTTTCTTTCTTTTTTTTTTGTTGGCATGAGCAACGTTCTTATAGCACCTATATTCATATTAGGTCATTTATTAATCTGAGTACAGTTAATTGATGATTGCTTATTAATAATTTGCTCAATTCATTGTGTACTTTGCTTGATGTTTGCCTCCATACTCCAATAAACTACAGATTTCATGAGGGCAGAGATCTTTGTTTTATTAACCTATCCTATGTGCCTAGAACAGTGCTTGGTATAAAGAAAATACTCAGTAAATTTGTTGACGGAAGAAATGAACAGTGTTGGACAGAGCTGAGAAGGCAAGGAGAATGGAATCAAAGCAGGACCTTTGGATTGATCCTCGAAGTCCTTGGTAACCCCCCTGAGAACAGTTATGGGAAAGTACTTTGGAGGTATGGGTAGTAGGTGGAGAAAGACAGAGAAAATAGAAACATCAAAGGCCATAGTACCTAAATTATAGAACAGATTAATGTTTGGGCATAATATTTACAACTCTAAAACTAGAAATAAGTGCATTGGGTCTTTATGATGCTGGTATGGGAGGGTAAGTCTATGGCACATACTTGGTAGACAATCATGCTGGGCTGTATGGAATTGCAGTTTAGAGGGCAAAATGTGACATGTAGTGGACCCAAAGCAGGGACATTTATATTTGATTTTAGTGTAAGGAGAGAATATGAAACTATCATCCCAGAAATGCTTTTGTTAGGTCAAGGTGGTTCCATTATCCATCCATCTCAGTTCTGAAGATAACCAGGTATTGTTTGAAGACTGAGTAATATTTTATTCCACAGGGTCCAGTGCCCTAGGTGTGGCTAGGAACAGTCCTTCCAAGTAAATTTAATTGATAAATATGTATGGATTAACTAAGGTTAGTGATTGAGGGGATCAGCATATATGTTTGTATGTGAAAGAAACTTTTGACATTATATTGGGATGGAGGAGAAACGATGTTCTTAAAACATGACAAGAGTTTTAAGTTTAAAACATGATCATGTAGTGATGTGTGCATTGCATAGTTCTTGTGCATAGATTACAAGGTGAGACGTTAATATTCTACTTATTCTACTGCAGATTTATCACTCAGCTGCATTGTGGTCTTTAAAGAACCATTGGTAAAATAAGCATTCCCCCCAACCCCCAGTCATGAGCTGTTCTAGAAGGGAGGTACACCAGAGTGTTCAAATATAATCTGTGTGTGGGGGGGGGAGGTGGGTGGGAAGGTAAGTAGAAATTGGACTCAAGGCCTTCACACTGAGTTACAATCCCAGCCCTTTTAAATTTTTTTTTTTTTTATTTTGAGGTAGAGTCTTGCTAAGTCACTCAGTTGCCCAGACTAGGCTTGAACTTGTGATCCTGCTGCCCCAGCCTCAGAGTGCTGGGATTACAGGTACAGACCACATTGGTCAGCTTCATGTACAACCTATTTTAAGACAATTCTATTTTTCCAAAATCCAAATTTGCAATTCACATGAGTCAAGGTTGGTGGATGTCTGATGGAGATAAGAGAAGAAGAGGAAGTAGAAAACTGAGAAAGCAGCTAGGACTAAACAAAAATCACAGGAAGAAGCCAGCAGAAGGAAGACACCCCTGCTGTGGAAAGGAGACAGGCTGGGCCTGCCCCAGAGAAAACAACAGGCCCCAGGGCACAGGGAGAAAGCCATGCTCGGAAGTGAAAACAGCCAGAAAAGAACAAGCAGCTCAATTATAGAGAGATCTCCAGGAAGGGCATCTACTGGAGGAGGGAGTAATTGGAACTTGAGACAGTAAATGAGCCAAAAATCAAGGAGTCAAAGAGGAGAGGGAAGGAGAAAACCCTGAAGGGCAGTCACTGGCAGGAGCAAATCCATAGCAAGAACAAGCTCCAAGAAGAAGAAATCTGCAGGGCCATAGAAAGAGCTGAAGGAGAAAGGAGAAAAGCAAAACATAAATGAAAGAGAGGGAGAGTTAAAGTGTGCCCTTTGCTGAGGAATGGGGAAGCTTTTAAGTGTGTGTGGAATCTGTTTGATGATGGGTCATTAATTCATCCTGTTGTAACATGTGCCTGCATATGCAACAAAAATCACCTTGTGAGAGTCAAGTGCAGAAAGGTGGGATCAGGAGTGGACAGGGTGTTTGATCTACATGGTGTCGCCTAAAGATTCAGTAGTGTTGCACCCTTGAGCACCTGGAAAGTGGGCTCTGTCAGAATCCATTACCTGGTGGAAGGTGGAACTTTTTGGGAAACAGTTGCACCAATTTTTCTGTCAAGAACATAAGGCTTGATCAGTGGGCTAGACCAGTCTGTCCTGGAGAAGGAACTACTTCTTGTGGTTGACACCAACAGTAGGTAGCACAAAGGTCTTCAAGAGTGGTGAGAGGTATCCTGCTATGTCTTAGGCCCTGGCAAGGGAATTTTCTTAGCGATAACCACACGCAAACAAGAGTTAACATTTTGGGGGTGGGGGAGGGTTTCCATGACACATACTGTTACCGGCTCTTGGACCCCAAAGAGATTCCTTCCAAGTTCTTGGTGTCTTGAACAAAGAGTTGGACCAGATAGTCAGAAAAAAGTAGAGAGGATTTATATTCATTGAAGGTGGAAAACAAATATGCTCTGCAGAGTGAGAGCAGGCTGATGAACAGACTTACAGCAACCACGAGGACAATGGCTGGGCTCTTTTGTATAAGGGATTCCTAGACCACTTCTCCCTCATGCAAAGAAAGTATTTGGGATGGTTGTCCTATCAGAAATTCACTTGGACTGGCACCCAATTTAAGCTGTCCTATCACAGACTCACTTAGTTTTGTGTCAGATGTAAATGAAGAATCATAATGGTACTTTTCTGATTGGTCCCGCATACCGTGCTCAGGCACTGCAGAGTCATTCTACACTCTGTTCCAGGTGTAGGCCCTGGGTCTCCAGACTGACAGGCTTTTCATAACATTCAGCCGGTTTGCCCTGCCCTAATCTTCTACCTCAATATCCACCTGGCTATTTATGTATTGTTGATGCTCATTATTTGCACATTCTGTTTTTACTTACTTTGTGACTCCCAAATCAATATAACATTTTAGTAGTTATTCATGGGTAAGCCCAGAGCAGAGGATAAGTCAGATCCCTTGACAGGTGGAAGAAGGAAATGTTCTGCTTTCTTGTTTTAGCTCTCATGTTGTAAACGGGTCCTCTCAGTAGTGTAGCCACATTTTTTGCATTTTTGTGCTTTTTTCTTGGTGATTTCATTGTTTAAAATAGCCCTCAAGTGTACTGCTTCAACACTAACTAGTGTTCCCATGTGTAAGAAGGTTGGGGTCTGCCCTGTAGAGAGCAACACATGCATCAGAGAAACTTTTTCAGGCATGAGTTATAGCACTCTTGGCAGTGAGTTAATTAATGAGTCATTAGTAGATATTAAACATGATATTTTAAAGAGAAAAACACATAAAACATTGTAGTATACTGATTGGTTGACAAAAATGTTGTGACCAGAGGCTCTCAGGAACTTAATCCCGTATTTCTCCAAGGAGTGATAGTTCAGCACTGGCTAAATCAGTGTTTGAGTAGGCTATGTGGAACACAGCTATTTCAAATAATGACAGTTGGGCATTGTTTTATTTAATAGTCACAGTTTCAAAGCCAGACGTGATGGTGCATGCCTGTAATCCCAGCACTCAGGACGCTAACGCTGGGGGATCGCTGTGAGTTCAAGGCCAGCCTGGAATACATAGCAAGATCCTGTCTCAAAAAACAAAACAAAAACAAACAAACAAATATATATATAGTCACAGTTTTATAAAGTATTTCTTAAAAGGTCCATTTTACAAGAATGTGGGCCTGCAGGCGTTTTAGGCCTAGAGAGGTGAAATACTGTGTTCAAAGTCATGACAACAGCAAGGGGCTGGAACCTACTCCAACTCTTGATCTTTAGGTCATGGTGTTTGTGCTGCCCTACCATGAAGAGAGGAGGAGGAGGAAACAAGCATGAGCTGACCCCAGGAGACTCCTAGCAATTATTTAATGGAAGTTTAAAGTAAAACTGGAATTTCTGAAACCACAGGTAGAGAAAGAACCAGGAAAATGCTCTTTGTTTTTGTTGTGTTGACCTTAATTTATATTCCCGGATGTTGTGGCCTGGGGAAACTTAGGGCCACATGGGGTTGTTACCATGCCTGGAAGAGAATAAAATGCTACACAAATATGTGGCACACTAGAAAAACACTGAGCTGGGAGCAGGAAATCCTAGCACTAGGCCTAATTCTGCCAGTAACTTGCTGTCAAGCATTGAGAAAATTCCCTTCACAACTCCACACCTCAGCTGCCTGACTGGTAAGGTGACAATGTCGGTAGATAATTCCTTCTGCTCTAGATTTTTCTAATATGAAAACTATTTATCTGACTTCTACCTGGGCGATTTAAGGCCTATGTTGCCTTGGAATGGGCTTATATTTTAGTCTACACTTTTTATCTTGGCATAATTTTATTAATAGCGTCTTTCACTGTCAAAAATTTGCCAATTTGAACAATAAATTTGTTGGCTATCCTGTGTTTAGCCAATATTGGTTCCTTGTGTCTTGGTTGGGTCAGATGCCAAAAACCTTACCCTAGTCATAGTATCAGACACCAGCTAGGATTACCTCTTCCAGATGTAGTGGGTTGTTGGTATGTTTGTTGAGCTGTTTGGATTGTACCTGCTGCCAAGTTCCCAGCCCATAACTTGGCTTTTGCCTTATGCCCTGGACCTTGAATTTGAAATGCCCTGCTGCTTAAGCTGAGAAACAATTCTCTTTTGCCTTTGGTTCTCCAAAACGGAAATTATATAAGCTGACTGTGAAAAGAGCAATGTCTTTAGAAAAAAGTAGTTTGATTTAATACTGGTAATTCAAGGACACAGTGTGTCATAATAAAGTCATTTCTAGTCACATTAGATTTGATGCTTTTTTTCACCAAATTACCTACAATCATAATATGATTATGTCAGTGCTGATTGAATATAATAAAATTGATTTTAAAATATAGAACAAAAAAGCTAGACTGAGAAGTAAGATATTAAAACAAGAACTTCAGGCAGTCAATTTTGAGTTTTTCTGAATGGACTTTTTGTCCTCTTGTTATCACATAAGAAAGTCCCATCAAACACTACGTGTACAAAAAAAAATCATCTTTAATGTTAAATACTGTATTCTCTTTCATGCATTCAAGATCAATAGAAATAAAGCATGAAAGAGAAAACAGTCATACCTTTTTTTAGTAGGTTAAAATGTACTATATAATTTTATTATACACTTAATTTGCTTAGGAAAATATTTCTGCTCAGATAATGAAAGATAGACTTTAGCCCAAACCAAATTCAGTAACCCTAAACTTTCTGAATGACATTTGGAAAATTAACAATTAATTAGTCGAATTCTCTAACCTATGCTTTGATTCAAATTTTTCTTATCTTTGTGAGTAAACCGCACCTATTCAATCAGAAAATGTAATGCGGGTATGTTAATGATTGAACAAACATAGCCACACTGGCATTCTAATCCAAATACTATTTCTGTGCACTGCTCATAGGTGGGAAAGAAACAATTTCTTGGTAGAAATTACTGCTCTCTAGAGAAAGCTGTTGTTCAGGAAGGTATGTTGGGGGAGAACTAGTTGCTAACCCAACTGGCTGACTTCCAGCACAGAAAGACTTCTGAACAAGCGATATTGAGATGGATTATTGGCTAAAAGTTCATATTCTTTGGAACTTTCTAACCAGAAACTCAAAAGGAGGCCATGTCCTTGATGCACTAGAACAAAGATTTCAAAGTAACCCTGTATCCCTCCACAGTGCCTGCTTCGTGGTCAGGAAATGACCCTTCAAAGACCCAGTGCCTGGCAGGGACTTGGTTGATACACACCCTGAAGCGGAAGAAACCACCAGTAACTTTTATCTAGTTCAGTGCAGAATTTAAATATCATCTCCTGTCTGTGCCAAAAAAAATGAAATTTAATCTTACAAGCAATAGCAAAAGGCATTTTGCAAAACAAAATGTGTTTGTTGGTTTCTTACACTTTCCACAATTACCTTAATTTGAAATGCTAACGATGTTAGGACGTTTTACTTTGTTTCGGAGACATGTATGGAGTAAAAATCTTTTTTATGATGTTGAGCATTTATGCTCAATCTGTTTTCTCTTAATCCTTCTTATTTGATTATAAAAAAAAAAGAAAGAAAACAAATTCTTCTTTGCCTGGTGTCTGCTTCAAGATATTTGACTTTTAAATATTGACCCAAAGAAAGAGAATGTGGTTGCTATTTGCTGAGTCTGGAAAGATGGAATTTGCTAGATGCTGGTCTAACTCATTGGCACTTCTGCCTTCTCTGCCAATCATGGTCCTCTCTAGCCTCTTTGTCACCCTTCAAAAATTTCCCCAACATGGACTTCATTTGTGACATCAGGTTTTGACTGTGTGTAGTTCCATCTTTTTCTTATCCAACACTTGGAGTGAAATGCACTGAATGAGTTTAGTGCATTAAGAGAGATAATTTTCCTGGTGAAGGAATTATCAAGGGTAAGAAGCACAGGAAGAAAGAAACATACTTGGACTGGGTCTTCTTTCGCTTCCCCGATTTACTGACCTTGGAAAGGGAAGTTACAGAGTAGGAAAAAATGTCTGATACTTCTCAAGAGGTGGATCAACAGCAGTCCTTCAGGAAATGATGAGATAGTCCTGAGACTAAGTAGGTAACACTGAAACCTTCGATGGCTTCCTAGTAGGGAGGACAGAAGAGGAAGTGGTGGAGGGACTTCCATGTGCAGCTGGAGACACCATAGAAACGATGAAGACCTGCGACTTGCCTGTAATCAGAATGTGAAGATGACAAAAGCTGCCCTAGGGAGGGAAAGAAGGCTGTCTTCATGGAATGAGTAAAGAATGATCAGCACTGAAATGTGATAAAGACAGTACATCACAGTCGAGCATTTTTCTTCAAACTTCATTTTATATTGTGCCTTATATATGTGAAATAATTTAATATAAAAATGAAATTGCTTTGGATAACTTTTTATTTTAAAAGGTATAATGAACTTTTCCTGCTTCTTCTAATTTCCATAATTAATTACTTGTAGCAGATTGCTGCACTCACACACTGATAGACACTATAGTTTCAGAATTCATGCAGTTTAATCACCTCCACAAGACTGGCCTTGACTATCTACACCTATTAAGTGATGACAACTATTAAACCCTAGGAATAGTAAACAACCAGCCCCATTCAGATCATTAAGAAAAAAATACAGATTTTGGAACAAGAGGGATGTGGGTTCAGATCTCAGCTGTGAAGTAAGTGGTTGTGTCATCTGCCACTTCCAAGACCTTACTTTTCCCATCTGTATCAACTGTAATTCCTAATAAGTTGTAATGTTTTAGGAAGTAGACACAGAGCTTTGGGATCTCAGAAAATACTCATTACTCTTCTCACAAGATATCATGAGACCATTCATATTTTTAGAAATATAAGTACTAGACATATGAGGTATCTCAAACCTAGTGGTTTTAAAGTTCCATCGATAATATGAAGTCATAATATGGCATCCATGAAAACAGTTTTCAAAAATATTTAGAATGAAAAATTTCTGCTTAAACTAGAAATACTTTTGGTCACACATGGGGCAACCAACTGTTCAGGTTTGCTTCAGACTGTGGGACACCCAGACACCTAGGCGCTCCCTCAGTCTGAAGATTGGAAAGTCTCAGGCAAATCAGGATCTGCTAGTCTCCCTAGCCCCACCTCACAGGTATTTTGATCTTTATCACAACTGGAATTCCCGAGGTGGGGTCCTTGGATTAGCAGGGTCTGCTTTACCTGGAAATTTGTTATAAATCCAGTTCTTTGGGTCCCAGCCCAGCCCCACTGAGTCACACGTCCTGGGCATTGGGCCTGGAAGTCTGTGTCTTAGTAAATTATCCAGGTGATTTAAATGCACATGGCTTCTTAAGGTTTGAGAAACACTGTTCTATAAATGTCACTTACACTAGGCTAAGATATTTTACATAGTAGAATAGAAAAAAGTAGTGTATAGAGCTGTTTCAATTTCTTTGAGACACACAGCCAGTATTTTCAGTCTGGTAGTCCTCATCATTAAGACTCCCTAAATTCTCTATAATTTCACCACTGAGCACTGACACGGTGACACAGTGTGAAGAATGAGGAATAAGAAAATAGGCAAAGATATTATAGCCAACTTGACAATTTAGCTCAGGAAGAAGTTGCATCTTTTTAAAGTTCTGAGAGATAGAAATTAGAATTACACAAACTAAAATGTAAGTGATAGTGTAACAGCTCCTTACCTTTGTAAGATCTCAGACAGTCAGTATCCAGAACTGGGAGTAGGCAGGAAGTATAAGGGTCGGGCTGGATGATAACTGTGGAAGGAAATACCCTGGAGCCTCTCAAGTTAATGCCCTTTTAGTCCATCCAAGAACCACGCAAATCTATTCCTCAGAGAGGCTCTAGGTTACTTTTAAAAGCAAACCAAGAGAGTTTGTTTAATACTTGATCTCTTTGTAAGATTTTGAACATTTGAAATTCTAAGACACTGGATTGTACAACAACTACTTTTATTCCATATATTGAAATGTCTTTCACACAAACCTTTTGGCACATCAGAGTAAGGGGCTGCCTTTTTGTGGGGGGTGAGGCAAAAGACAAAGTAATATCATAATGATGAATGTAAATGATTGATGGAACAAATGAGAGATAACTAAATTCTAGTTTTTACCACTGCTTCCTGTGGGAGTTGTGGGAATGTTAGCAAGTAACCAATGTGCTACCACATGATTTTTTTTTTATCATTTGCTTTGATTTTGGGATAAAAATATGACATAAATACATACTATCATTAGATCCGCCACAAATTCAAAAATTTCCAATGTTAGGCCTAATTGTGTGAGCTTCTTTCTAGGAAGATTGATCTCTCCTTGACCAGGGACAAAATCAGTTTCCTAAATTAGCACCTTTCTTCTTTAACCCACCAAAAATGTTCTAGAGGACAAGTCCCTTTCTTGCTAAATCTAGAATAAACAAATGCCAAAATTGCTTCTAGGATGTGCTGACTTTTGTCATAGTTGAAAGCTTGTATCTTTTCTGTTTTATCATTGAGATGTTGGATACACTATTGAAATGTTTTTATACTACTGATATCTTGAGTAAACCTAACTGTAAGAGAAACATGACCTCAACTGTTTTTATACCTATTTAGATCTTGCAGATGTTTGTGTCTGGGTTTTTTTTTTAATAGATTTTTTTTTATTAAAATGTATCCCAAGTTACCCAAACTTACAGGCCATTACACAAGCTTACAGAACACAATATGTTGTGCCTTTTGCTTATGACAATGAGCAATGTAAACAACCACATAAATTCAGCATTAAGTCACAATTACATAAGGTTACTGTAGTACCTCATGTACATGTCACTGTTTTAAGTTTGAGTTATTAGGTTCTTATTTTTTAGATATTATTATTCCTCTGGATTCCAATTCCCCTCCCCCTTTGCCCTCTTCTTGTTCCCTTGGGCCCTTTGCCTATTAGCTTTTATCTAACACTTTGCCTTTTTGTATCCATTGTTTACCCTTTTCTTTTGTTTGTATTTTGCCTCACTCAAATGAGGTATACCATAAGGTACTCAAATTTGCAAGTCTGGTTTATTTTTCGTAGACCAATGGAACAGAATCAAGGACACAGAAACTTCTCCAGACATATTCAAATATATGATCTTTGACAAAGGATCCGAAGACATACATTGGAGGACAGATAGCCTATTTAACGAATGGTGTTGGGAAAACTGGTAGAAGAATGAAACTGGACCCATATCTCTCACCATATACTAAATTAAAATCAAAGTGGATCAAAGATCTACACATTAAGACAGAAACATTAAACCTTCTGGAAGACAAAATAGGTAAAACACTTGAAGACATAGGAATAGGGAAGGACTTTCTACACAGAACCTCGATTGCACAGGAAATAATAAGAAGAATCAACAAATGGAGCTATATTAAAGAGCTTCTGTACAGCAAAAGAGTCAATTAGTAGGGTGAAGAGAAAACCCACAGAATGGGAAAATATCTTTGCTAGCGACTCCTCAGACAGAAGACTAATATCTAGAATACACAAAGAACTCAAAAAAATTAAACTACCTAAAATCAATGACCCACTCTAGAAATGGGCCAGAGAAATGAACAGATACTTCACAGTGGAAGAAATACAAATAACCAACAAATATATATTAAAAAATGTTCAACATCTACGGCTATTGAGAAATGCAAATTGCAACAACTCTTGAGATTCCACCTTACCCCAGAAAGAACAGCAGTCATTAGGAAGTCAAACAATAACAAATGCTGGTGCAGCTGTGGTGAAAAGGGAACCATCCTTCACTGTTGTTGAGAGTACAAACTAGTACAGCCATTACGGAAATCAGTATGGAGATTTCTCAAAAGCCTGAAAGTAGAAATCCCACATGACTCAGCCATTCCCCTACTAGGTATCTTCCCTGAAGAGCTAAAGGCATCATACTACAGATATACTTGCACAACAAGTATAGCAAGCACAATTTGTGTCTGTTTCTGACAAGCTAAGGCAGGCAACATTCAATGATATTACAATGCTATTACTTGGTTTAGCAATTTTGATCAATTAATAATCTCAAAGACAGCCACTAAGTAGATGTGGCTAACCTTCCTACAGTGTCATATTATTTTCCATTATATACGTTAAGGTTTCCTTACAATGGAATAAGCTAAATCACACTTCAAACGTTACATATTGAAAATACCCACAGCTTTTTACTCTCTTAAAAAAAAAACCTACAGCAATAGCATCTTTACTGAAAAAATGAACCTCAAACCTTGGTGGTAGTCCAAAAGTTACAGCAGACATAACCCCTTATGCCATTACAGGAAGGGCGAGTTCTGTTGGACAATATTCTGTTACTATAACAAATTTCTGAAATAAATATATTTGAAAAGAGGAAATGTTAATTTTGGCTCATTGTTTTGGAGGGTTCAGTTCAGAACAATTTAGCCTCAATGACAACACAGTACATTATGGCAAGAGTGTGTGACAGAGTAAACCATTCACCTCATGGCTGGGAAATGAAGACAGGAAGAGACTGGAATTTCACAAACCCCATGGAGGGCACACCCCAATGACTGATCTAACTTCCTTCTACTAGGACCCACCTCTCAAGGCTCCACCACCTCTCAATAGCATCACCGCTGGGACCCAGGCTTTTAACACATGGGCCTTGGGGAGACACTTATTCAAACAATAACATGATTTAGTACTAAGTTGGCAAACCTTAAAGCTAGGAGTGTGATTACAGAGGAGCAAAATTGAGGATTTCATGTCCATATCTTATTTCTGTTCTAGTCTACCTTTTGTGACCTCTAATCAAATGGATGCGAAGGGCGGGCCACATGTTTGTGACTCTTCCTGAAGATCAGCGTTCAGTTTGAGAAGTGCAAAGGACTTCTTAGAGTGCAGGTGAGGACAGACTGAAGGCACAGAATATACCTGTCGATGTGACCCTCTTCTAACTAGCAGACTCTTCCTCATTGGTGCAGGGTACACAGTACTCAAGAATTCGGAGAAATACCTAGAGTCGTTTTATATGATTTCTGTTTTCCTTAATGTGGAGCCAGTGGAGGAAGAAATCACAAGTTGAAGGAAAAGCAGAATTCAAAAATTTGAATCTATGTTGGAAAAGGATAGCACCATAGTTTGTACCTAAGAGAAAGGACTACAATTATCTGTCATTGTTAGCACTGCTGAACTCAAACTCTCATCTGGGAATCAAGCCAAAATCTCCGTGGGTCTACCCCATGGGGTCTGCCTCCAAGAAGCGCCATTTGACACCTTGTCATATCATCTGGTGAGCCTTTGTAAACTCCATGTTCAGGGGGCCTGTCAAGGAGTATCTTCTGTCTTGGCCCAGAAAATAACTTCAATACAAACCCTAAAGTCAAAGCTGTCATGATCTGCTCACTTGATTTGACTACTTATTGACGGCAGCGTCACACATATTTTCGTAATTTTACTTCCAAAAGGAAAGAGTGATGTTGCACAACAGTGAGGAATGTTCAGCCCTCGTCTATCAGCTGTTGGTTTTTGTTATCTTTCTATGAGAAAAGGCATTTGCTCGTGGGTCTGCTGGGCACACAGAATTGCATGGCCTCTACAGGCAGAGTATTTGGCTCTCTCATCAGAACTGATGAGAAAGAATTGAACAATGAAATTCAGAAGATACTGAGTTGCTGTAAATCTGGAGGTATTTTATCTTTTCCTCGCCTTCTATAAATGACATGGCATACTTAATTGAAGCCAAAAAAATAACTTTCAATTATAAAAAAGTTAACTTCATGCATTCAAATTTCTATTTTGTGACTCTTTTAAAATGCTTCATTATACAACCAAAATCATACAGTTAATGTAGAATTAGTACAGTCTTTTTAACTGTATGATTCTAGAACAATTGCACAGATGCATTGTTTCCCAACGGGAAAAATCAGTTTAAATTTTGAAGACCACATCTACAGAAGGCACCAATCCAGTGCAACTTCTTATGTAAACAAATTTAGTGTTATTGCTAATACCTATGAGATACTGTAGAAATAAAGTATTTACAACATGGGATTACAGAATGGGAAATATGTATTTCTTTAATAAAAATAACTGATAAACTTGGTTTGTGAGAAACAGAAAAGAGAAAAGAAGCTAACAATTGTTAGATGTTTACTAGGTGCAATGAGATTTATATACTTTATTGCATTTAGCTGTTAGATCAGTCTTGTGCAGTGTGTTTTATTAGTCTCACTTTGAAGCTGAGGAACTTGAAGCTCTGAGAATTTGAGAAACTGTGCTAAAGTTATACAGGTGGGAAGTGAATAAACTGGTTTGTTTGCTTCCAAAATTTACTCTCATTCTTTTTGAGAATGAAGAAAGCCAATCAAAAATATCCCTTACATCTCCTCCTGTATTTGAACCCAAATGAGAAACAAGACAGAGAGGATGGAGTCCAAAACATTCATTTTCTTACTTATAAAAATGACCAGAAATCATGGCTTTAGGTGTGTGCCCAAATAGACTTCCTGTAATTCACAGGGATTAGAAAACTATGACCTCCCGGCTCCTGGTTCAGCAGGACACATGTAGGGCCTGCCCTCCCCAGGACAGGAACTGCCCTGGAAGGTTTACCACTGAAGTGAAGAGGAGACGAATGCATGGGGCACAAGCTGCAGGAAGGAGAAAAGGAGGTGTGGAACCAAGTGTACTCTATTCTTCTTCCAAGGTCATGCATCAGGCCTGCTTCAGATTTACTTCTCTCCCACTGAGAAGGAGTAAGTAAAAGAGGTGAAGAGGAGCAGGAAAGTTCTTCCCTTCCCTTTCCTCTTAGAGAGTTGGGTGGGAATTTCCTCCCATCTAAAGAAACTTAAGGTATAAAAAAATATTGTTTATTCTTCAAGCAGACCACCTCACTACACTATTCATAGACTGAAGCCCATTTGCTGCAGATAAATTTTGCAAAGAGACAAAATTGTAGTGTTTCCTCCCCATTCTGGGCATGCCATTGTGGCTTACTGCTTAAAGAAACTGGGTTTTAAATATCAGGTTTGAGTGCTGAATCTATTAGCTGAAGGGCCTTAAGCAAGTTCATTAATCTTTTCTAGGCCTCATTTTTCTCAGTCAAAAGATAAAAATAGAGGTTAGTTGTGAGGACAGGGTCTGACAAAAAGTATGTGTTTGATATGTTAGCTATTATCCTGAGTATAGTTTTGTCTAAGGAAAAGGATGAACTAATCACAGGGCCAATTTGAGCTCTGAGATGTCTTTGGTTATAGCATCTCATCCTATAGTAGATGTCAGAGGAAGTGAAGTAAAGTGTTTAGATCATGGAAAGCATGGAAAAGATGGACTATGTTTGTTAACCAGTTATGGGCAGGACTATGTTTCCCAAATTCACATGTTGAGGTCCTAAGCCCCAGGAATTCATCACATACTGTATTTGATCATGGGGTCCTTAGAGAGGTAGTTTAGTAGCAATGAGATCATTATAGAGGGCCCTAATCCAATATGGCAGATGTCCTTATAAACAGAGGAAGAGACCCTGGGGAAGTACACACACAGAGAATGGACCATGTGAGGCCACAGGAAGAAAGCAGACAAGAAGAACAAAGATGGGAGGACACCAATTCTGCCCATGCCTCAGTCTTAGGCTTAGAGCCTTCAGAACTGTAAGAAAATACATTTTTGTTGTTTAAGTCACCCAGTCTATGGTATTTTGTTATGGTAGCCTTAGCAAACCAATATAAAATTCATAAGGAATACTTCTACGTTCTCCCTTTCCCATGTACAATTGCCATCTCCATTTCTTCTCTCTTATCCTCTTCCCCTTCCCCTGCACTTCCCACTTTTTTCTTTGCCCCACCTCTTTCTAGCAGCTGAATTCCAGACTTTGACTAACAATTTAGGTCATCTAGTTCATTGAAGCAAATGCCCTTGGTTATTTCTTTCATGATTTAATTATTGTAGGCTCAGAATGTAACTTATTTCTCTGGTAAATACAAGAATAGGTTTGGGGTCAGGTTCAAACCTATTGAAGAGAGAGAAGGCAAGGGACGCATGAATAAGGCAGGTAGGTTGACTCTGGGAAGCACCGTGTGATTGGCCTGGCAGATACTCCAAGCTTTAGGTCTTGGTTTGAATCCAGACTAAAATATGATTATGTTCTAAAAACCTTAAGTGTCTGGGTCTGGAAAACTCTATATGAAGAGACATTAGTTTGGAAAAATGTGTGATTTTGCAGAACTAGAGAAAAGTTTTAACAGCTACTTTTTCTGTTCTAATGTAGAGCATTTTTGTTCCATCTATGTCTTGGGCCAATGCAAGCTGCGCAAACTACTCATTTATAATTTCTCACTGGCCAGCTTTAAAGCTCTTTAAAATAGGAGCTCAAAGCAGCTCTAGCAGCCAGAGTCATGCTGTCATGGTGGCAGTATAGCTCCTCACGGTAGGACGATTTGAGATTCTCAGTAAAATTCATGCCTTCTGGAAGACTGCTTGTAAATAAATATTAAACTTCTCCATTAAAAATAATTTATCTCTGACCATCATACAGGGAAGTAATGTACCAATTTAGCTGTCATATAAACATAAATGATCAAACACAGCATCCTTGTTTCTTAGTAAATTGCACTTTGCCTGTATTCTTAGGGATGTAAGTATGACGAAGAGGAAGAGAGCAGTTACTGTTTGATTCCTGGGGTATAAGGGATGGGAGGGACAAAAATAATGTTTAATGAGTACCTGCTGTATATCTGGTGCTTTGCATGTGTTATCTCAGTTGATTCTTACAAGCACTTTAGAAAGTGAGTATTGTTATTCCCATTTTCACATGAGTACACCAAGGCTCACAGCATTTTGTTAAAATCGTACAGTTAAACAACTAGAAACCGATGAAGCCAGAATATAAACATGTCTCACTGACACCGAGTCTTGTGTATCTCCCAGTAGAAAACGTCTCTTCACAGAAGAGTAGTTGTGGCTCAAGTGCCAAGCTTGGATTTTCCCAGTGAACACCTTCCTCAAAATCTTTCCATTTCCTGTGATGGAACAATTTGCAAAATTATCAGGCTGAGCTCAGAGGCCTCATGTTTGTCTATGTTGGTGTAGCTGAGAAGATAACATACTACCGAGGTTCTTTACTCTGTTTACTCCTGAAGTCTGTTCTTCAATTTGCAACTCTATCTGTATACTCAAGGCCTAAATCAAACTTACCTTTTCCTCATTGCTGCAATAGCTGCCTTGCAGTAGAAGAAGCTGACCTGTCTCTGGTTGCTGTACACCAGTCCCTCTGACATTCTTCTTACCCTCTGCCCACAATTTAACTATTTCATGTCATACATGTGAGAATCCCAAGTGTTTGGACTGACTTGGCCATGCCTACACCTCTTCAGTAACACATCCAAGAGTTTCTCATTCTAGTAGCTTCCTATAGCTGCTGTAACAAATTGTTCCAAACTAAGCAGCTTAAAGAAACAAAGATTCTTTCTCGAATTTCTGAAGGCAAGACATCTAAAAACAATTGTTGACAGGATCATAACTCACCTCCCCCAAAAGTGCTAGGGGAGAACCTTTCTTTTCTTCTCAGTCTTGGTGGTTCTAGCATTCCTTGTAGCTACACCATTTCAAGCCCTGCATATGTCATCATATACCTTATACCTTTTTCTCTGTGACTCACTCTGTCTTTTTTCTTGTAAGGACACCACTCATCTGATTTGGGGCACACTCTAACCCAGTATGAATCTGCCCTAATCTAATTAATTACATTTGCAGAGATTCTATTTCCAAATAAAATCATATTCTGAGGTTCTGGATGGACATGGATTTGGGGGTGGAAGGGCACTGTTCACCCCAGCATACTCAGAAATTGCTGACCCACTCACCCACCATCCAGGATCGTTGGTGATGACAGTGCTGAAAGCAACAAGTATCTGTGCTGGATTCCAGACTGCCTTAGACAGACCCCCGGGAGCCACATGAATATGAAGTACATTTCTCCCTGTGCAAATTACAGCAGAGCATTTGCTGGGCTCCCTGCTTGTTATGAAACAGGTAATAGACTTAGCTGGCTTTGAAGAGTTAGAATAGATTTTAAAATATCTAATACATGGCTCATTATACTTTAAAGCAATAGAAAAAAATACCCTGACAGTGTCGAAAATAAAGCATAAAAATTGGTACAGAAATCAAAGAACTCATCAGTTTGAAAGATGATAGAAACAGCTTTTTAAAAACTGCCTTCACAAAAAAAAGATAATGAATTGTAAATTGTGCTTGCCAGAATATAGCTCTTACAGTCCACCATGTACCTGAATTTTTTTCCAATTTGAAAATGAATTAGGAGGATGAAGTCACTTGAAAGAGAAAGTTTTTAAAAAGGCAAATGTATCTAAATCATAACAATTCTTCCTACCCTGATATATACGATGCCAACTGGAATTGGGACAAAGCTGGTCAATGTGTTTCTAAATTTAGAATCAAGATTTTTTTTGCTATGATATGTAATAACTGAGGTATATTGGAGAGAAAGTAAGGACACTTTCCATATTATTCTCCACTAGCTAAACTATATTAACAGCTCAAAACAGCAGTCATGATAACTCAGGAGTAGACTAGGAACTTGGATTGATGAAGAAAATCATTTCCATTTAAATGAACCCTAAGAAAGCTTGGTGGATATAATTGTTACAACAGCAGTAGAAAGAGCATTTCACTGAGTGTTTTCATCTGAAAAGGAGTAAAGTGGACTGAACACATTTGGAGAACTCTACTTTCCCTGTGTTTCCTTTTCCTGTGAGAGTGCAAGAACTCAGAATGTGGAAGAAATTGGACAGAACTTGTCCCTTCTGAATCCAGAGATTTGAAGAGGTAAAAGAGGCAGGCGTTGCTAAACTGACAGTGTATGAAAAATGTGAAGGCCGTTTTAAAATTGTGCAAATTCTTGGACTATGTGAGCTTCTCCGGTGAGCTTGTTAATGCCTTAAACAATGTTTGTCAGAAAGCACCATGGGAGATCAATTAACAGCATGATCTTGACAGACCTGTCAGTGGGTCCCTCCTCTGTTGCCATGAGTATAGAAGTTAATTTCCCTATACTGTATTTCATCATGTCCAAATCAGTGCTTATAAAGGCATCCTACTACATTGATTTGTTGTTATAAGACTTAAAGAGGATAACATGTGAAAAATGGATGGAAAATACTAAGTATGTAATGAAAACCAGCAATTACTAGGAAACTTTTCTGACTTGTTTTATTTCCTTTTCAAAATAAATTTTAATTTTTGAAACTTTTAGATCAAAAGTAAAAATATGAAGTAAATAGTACAGGTTGTAATCATGTGGCGAGAATCATAGACTATAAATGACTACACATGAACAATCATTTTTTATTAAAATTTATCCAAAATTACACAAACTTACAGATCATTACACAAATTTACAGACCATAATACATTGTGCCTTTTGCTTATAACAACGAGCAATATAAACAGCCACATAACTGCAGTATTAAGTTGTAACTACATAAAGTCGACTGTGGTACCTACTGTACCTGTTACTGTTTTAAGTTTCGGTTATTTTCTGGCTCGTTTTAATTTGCCTTTGGAATATACAGAAACTACTTTTAACGATTGTACACAATGTAAAACACAATGTAAAAACAAGCCTACCTCTTCAGTGGAATTGGCACTACACAGTGTTTAGGCATAATACTCAGGGGTTTGTGTCCCTGGCTTTGGGGTCACCTATTTTTTATGTAACGGGAAGAGTGATGAGTCCAGAGCTAGTAGAGCTGAATTGGAGTTTGAATGCTGCCACTGACAAATCAGTCCCTTTCCTTACCTGTAAGTGGAATCCTTCCAGCTCCAGGATTCTAAGCCTGAAGGTGTAGCTCATAAGACAGGTGAACCTATAGAGAAGACAGGTGAGAGACCATGGAACTGAAATGCAGACAGATAGTAGTGGACAGAAAAAGATGAGAAAGACAAAGAAGGGAAAAAAAGAGATCAAAGGAAAGAGAGTGGGAAGAAAGAAGAAAAGAGGGTGGAATAAGAGTTCTTTCTCTTTCTCGTCATGGACAATAACTGGATCCTTATTAACTAAATGAGAGTTCAGAGCTAAGCCTGACCATGGCTGACTGGCCTCTGTGAGGAATCTTACAGAGTCATTATCTCTGTGATCACCCATTCAAGGAATTGAGTTTTACAGATACTGATTTTCTCCTAAGAGGTCAGTGTGGGAATCAGAATCTAAACAGAACTTTTGGAATATTTTTAGAAAAGAGAATAGAAAGCAGAGGGGAAGAAATTATCACAGAAATAATTCAAGAAAATTTTCCTGGAGCAAAGGAAATAAGAATTCAGATGAAAGGACTCTTTGCAATACATAGCACTACAATAAAGTGATAAAACAAGAAAGCTCACAAAGCTCTGAAATTTCATGACTTTCAAGAATTATAGAGACTATTACAGGTTTCCAGAGAGAAAAGAACAGGTCACACATAGGTTACAAATTAGAATAGCATTAGTCCTCTTAAGGACAGCACTGAAAGCTAGCGGACAGAGAACGCTGCCTTCTCTTCTGCAAGAAAATGCTTTCTGACCTGGATTCAATACACAGCTGAACTTTCACCTGTGAATGAGACATTTTCAGTGTAGGTACTCTTAAAAATTTACATTCACATACAGTTTCTTGGAAAATAGCAAAATAATCTGGTCTATGAAACTGAGAAATGAATCAGTCAAGAAAGAAAGAAATTCAGGAAAGAGGGACTCTCAGAAGAGACAGCGAAGGGAATTACCAGCTTCTTCGGGAGGGTAAGTCTTCAAAAATCAATAAAAGTAGTGGTGATTGGAGCAGAAAAAGAAGGACTGCAGGAATTTGTGGGAAAAACAAAGTAAAACCGACATGATCTGATGCATATGATCATGTTGAGAGGATACGTGTGGTTCAGGTGAAGATCTGGAAAATAATTTCAAAAATTATAAATCAAAATAAATACAAACTATAAAAATTACATGCTTAAGGAAAGAATGTAATCACAGTAGATTACATGGCTCAGCTCTAAACATTTTCAGTGCCATAATAATATAAGAACTGAGTACTAACTTAACCACAAATTGTGATAAAAACTATTTAGGGAGGATATATAAGGGGAAAGTACATGTATTGAAGGTGGGTAGGAGAAGTAAATTTTCATCTTCCAATGTAGGATTTCAAAATACAGTCTCTGAATGTGGGAAAACATTCAAAAACAGAAATAAGCACATTATAAAAATGAAGAAAAAGACAAAATAAAATAAATGAAAGTAGTTGTCTCTGTGGAACAAGAATTGGGGAGGAAATTGCTGTTTTTTTTTTTTTGTTATTGTTTTGGACCTTGTAGTGATATTTGGGTTTTAAATCATACATATTTATACTATAAAGAATACAAAAATTAAATTTAAAGTGTATTTAGAACGTAGAAAAAATACATCACTGTAATGACTAATGTAAAAATGCAGAAAAGTCCTAAAACATAAACATTCTTTCCGCGCTTTACATGTGTGGAAGTTGAGGCCCAGGACTCTATAAGTTGATACAGTTATCGAATGACAGAACAAAGGAACACACCCAATCTTTCTGATTTCCTACTTCAGGCTTCCTCACAATACCATCCTGCTTCTCATTATCTTTCAGCTTACATTTGCCATGTTGCTTTAAAATAATATCTTCCAATCATGGCAAATTTTTGAAAAATGGAATATATAAATATATCCTTTATAAGGCATATCTGAGCTAAATGCACAGAATTTCATGTGATCATGTCTCTGTTGCACCCTTGGTAACACTCTGATGAACACAGATGAACATCCAGGTGAGTAGACAGTGCAGCTTTAAAACCTAATGCTTTTTCTAATGGATGAATACTTCTCATTAGATCATCCCAGGACACAAGGAACTGATCTTATTGCTTAATAAATGTTCTCAATTTGATTCAGTGCACCTGGGAAATAAAATTTCTATTTGATGCCAAGACATGATTGCATTAATCCTTAATGATGTACCTGTCATGGGAGTTAGACAAGAATATTTTAATTGTCAACTGTATCACTGGAGCACTTTTCTAGATTTACTTTTTCAGAAAGCTAGACATGTTGATGAACTCACAGTTCTCTGCTGTTACTTTTATATGGCCACTGATTAGTATTGCCTCCCTTCCACAGGCACAAGGTCTCACTAGGCTTCTCCCTGGTAACCAGATATTTTTGTGTCCTTTGGCAGTAGTTCCTGGAAATGTCATTATGAGGCCTGCAATTTGCAGAATTCAATGACAGCTCCGGCTAAATAAACAAAATCTAATTATGTTAAAATTGGACCTCGCCTAATGTAGGATGATTGGTTTTCTTTCTACCTAATACATGAGCACCTGCAAAAATGGTAAATGTCAAGATGTTTCTTAGAAAACCTTTAAAAGAATTGATAGGGAAGATTTAAATTGAGCTGTTACATGCCCTGTCAGTTGGATCTTTCTAATCTAGATCCTTAGGTTTTAGATTTACGAACCTCTGGACTTTTATGCAAAATGATGATTTTGAGAAAAGATGGACTATAATATTCATAGAATTTTTCAGAATTTCATAACCCCAAACCATGATGAAACATTGCTCCACATAAAGAAATGGAGTCCATGTTGAATGAGTTCATTATGTCCTTTTTAATGGAAACGTGGGATTTCTATAATAAGCTCTAGTAAGTTTCTGAAAGTATTAATATGCTCTCTTTCATTACTCTTCAATGCCTTTTCTATTTCCAAAACCACAAATATCAAAGTTCACCAAGGCAATTTCATCTCTCCTCCTACTCTACCCCAAATTTCTTTTTTTTTTTTTGTCTAGCTTTTGAGGATTCATATGAGATTATTATTAGAAAACACTTTTTGTCATGGCTTGCTAACTGAATTTTCTCTTTTGCTCTCTGGTTTGTATACTGAGAATATTTAATAGAAAGCTGAGAATATCTCAAGCACTTATATTATTCAGTAAGTCCATGGAGTAACTCTGCTCATGTTTCCCCTTTCTTTCACTGATCAGAAGGAGCTTTTGTGCATGCCTGCTAGAGCTCTCAAAAGACATTTTCCGTTAAGCAATTATAGAGCAAATAAAGGGTCAACTCAATTCCACATGTGTGGCTGGCTTTATGAACCTCTTCTTTTTTTAAAGATTTAGATTTGGGTACTTAAATTGATATCTAAGTTTCTCATCGTTAAATTTTATTCCTAGCAACTTGGGCACATCCCACAAAACTTCTAGGATGGAAATTTAACTGATTATTCTACTTAATCAACATTTTTCTTTAATATAGCTTTTCAGGTGTAGTAAAGCCAGTGAATCCCCACATTGAGAAACTTTTTCTTATCTTTCTATATTAGAAACTAAATTTTGACAATGCACGTAGGCTTATTAGTTTCATAGGAATCAGCTCATGTCAACCGAATTAATGAAACACTGAAGTGTACATTAGAAGAAAAAGCCTGCATTCTGAGGGAAGCACAATATATCTATCAATGTTTAGGCTTGTGTCTTCTACTTTTAACATTTCCTGGAATCTAGGTACATGGGAAATAAAAACAATAATTAACAGTTAAAAGTTAGGCACAGAATTGTAGCAGAGAAAACAGGCTATGGGAAAACTCCTAATGAATGATCATGACTCCACCCTAAGTATACTGTCCAGAGAGTGGGATTTTGTAGCTGCCTGGTGTCTTGGTACAGACTTCCTACATTTATAAAATGACTCTATTACTTCCTAGTAGTGAAAACTGGGGAAGATATTTAGCCTTCTTTGACCTTTATTTATTGCTCAACTATCAGCAGAGGAGATACTACTATTTACTTCATAGATGTTTATAAGTTTAAAATAAGAAAATGAGTGCATTTAGCATTAGGTTGGGACATTGTTAATACATCATATCCATAAACAACTTTTTCTTTTCTTCAGCCTTCCCTTTTTTCCTTTTCTCCATCCTTTCATTCTTAATTTTTGCCTTAAAAATGAAGGATAAACATGTATCTTGAGAAACAACATTGTTTTATGTTTATGGCTCATAAGTTTTATAGAAATTACATTGTGATCTAGAGCTCATTCTGTTTCATACACTTTTATGCTACCATATAATAGTTGAATTCACCAACTCCAATCCATGCATAGTATTCTTCTGCAAGCCATGATTTCTGTATCAATTCACTTGAAGATGAAAACAGTGGCTTCCAACACCTTGTGAAACTATACAAGCCTTCTTTGGGAGTATACTTCCAGAGGCAAAATTGCTGGCTTGTGTGCATATACATTGTATACCTTGAAGAACAAGATATGCTTTATATACTCTTCTAGTAGTGAAAGGAAGGGAATTGAAATGAGATTGGAGATGGGAGATGAATGGAAAAATATTACAACAAATGAAGAAACTTCCTCAGATGGATTCTAATGATAAATATTTGATTAATGAGTATGATCAACTCAGCGCTGTATCCTCAAAAATGAAATGAGTGCTAAGGTATAGCTCAGTACTAGAGCACTTTCCTAGCATGCACAAGGCCCTAAGTTAAGTTCAATTCCCAGTACTGGGGCAAGAGGATGGGAGTAGGGAAAGAAATAAAAAAGGATATGGCTTAGTGTATTAATACTATACCTACCATACTGGCTTAACGTCCCCGTTTGTGCTCTGCAATCAGAGGGCCAGCCTCCAGCTGCCTCCTAAAATGCTGTAGAAAATCATCCGATGATGTCTGTGAGGCCCTTAAAACTCCTGAGACTCAGACTCTAAATGAGCAATGCAAAATTGTTGCTCTGCATCAATAGCTCACAAAATTTTAACTATAGATGTCTGTTAATCAACCCTGGAGATTGCTTTGACTTAAATGGGCTCTTCAAACCTGACTATTGCTGATTTCCAGTTAGGCTGTAAAGATTACTCATAAGGGCACTGTTTTGACACTTTTGGCCATTTTGTCCAGTCAAAGGACAAAAGATCTCTGACAGTCAGGAAGTGTAATGTCTCTTAAAGTGTAATTTGGTCATGTATATTAGCAAGAGGTAGAGAATTGGAAGCTTTGGAGTAAGCAGCACAAAAAGAAATATCAAACCACTAGTCAGCAATAGTTTAAAGTTACTCTTACAAATGGACATAATTTTTCTTTAAAAAAAAAAAAGAAAAACCATTCAAGTAACTTTTGTCTATCCCAAAAGATTGAAATAACTAAACCTTTCATTTTCAATAGCTCTTTTTTTTGTTTTTCTATAGGCCAAATGCTACACGACAGGAATGGCAGTTTTCAAAGCTGGATCAGGTGACTTATTTCTGCAGGAACTAGGAGAGACAGAGCTGGCAAAGCTGAATGATTTTCTTCAGAACTAATAATAATGTAATGTGAAAGAGAAGAATTTTCTCTGATAGTTGTCCATAGGCAGCTCCATCCTTTAATTCAGAGCAGGATTATTTTAATTTTTAATTGTTTAGGATATAATAGATAAATTATTTAAATTAGTTCATTTGCTCAAACTATTAGAATATTAATTCATTGCTATTTTTGATAATGCATATCAGTGTAATTCTCTCACTATTTAGAAGCCAGGATTATATAATGGAAGGGCACAATTAGAAGTACCAATACCCGTAAATGTTTAAAAACTTTTCATTCTTTGAATTAAATTTATTTAAATTTTTTTCTTTTTTATCTTTGTCAGTTTTGTGTTCAATATATATTCATTCCTCAAGTCTGATTTATATATATTCTGTTCACAATATTTAAACATACAGATTTTATCTCTAACTTCGTAGGGAACAAAATGTATCCTATGACAACAGAAATTTAAAAGGTAGATTACAAATGTATCTTTAACCAAGAAAAACAATGCTTCCTTTGTAAAATCTTTATAAGAGTTAATTGCACACATAGCAGAGTTAAAGAAGATATAGGACCATAATCTGTGATTAAATTCAATCTTTTAATCCAGGGTATTGGGAATTGCCTGTGAAATCCTTGTCCTCAGAACTTTGCCCCCTTTAATTAGTTATACACTCATTGATTTAGGCAACTGGAAGGTTCTTCTCCTAAAATAAGAACTTCCTGAATTGGAATCCTTTCAAGGAGTGTTTGACATATAATATAACCACAACCCTTTTAATCAGAAGCAACTAACTGGCATAAAACCACCAGTTAAAACCCATACTCACCTCTCTCTGTTCTGTATGTGTTTACATACCCAATTCTGTATAGTGTCATGTTCCAAACTGAATCTAGCCTGATCCCGTTTAGTGGAGAAAGAAAAGCAACTTGTACAAGAGTCTCTCTGTCAGGCAGTATTTTCCAGATTGTAAGGGATGCTGAAGGTTCTGTGTGTTACCTCACGCCACTCAACAGGAGGTCTAAATTGTACTCAGCTCTCTGTCCCCCTGTCACATCGGGAAATATACCTAAGAGCATTCTCCAGATTATCTTAATCCACCTGACTCCACCAACACGATAGTCTTCTCAATCCTAGTAGAAGAGACCACACTGTTCATATTTAAGGTGGCTTCATACTATAGTTAAAAGATTAGAATTTGATACAAAAAACCCACTTCTTTCAGCTGTAACAGTCCTGGTTAATATAAAGAGAAGCAACGGTCTTTGTGTATTTTTATTTACATGTGTGATCCTGCAATTCTATGGCATCATTTTTTTATGGCATCATTTTTATAACAAAGCACTGACCATTGCTACTTGCTGGTAATAGCTCTGCTTTGGGGCATCTGACAATAACTGCCATCCTTGGGGGGTAGTCTCAAATGCCAGTGAAATTGTGAACTAAGGCAATGACATGCTCATTATTCCACTGATTTAGGCAATTGGTTTTCTGCATAGGAAAACATCTCACATATTCTGAACACTATTAAATTAACTCTGAAAATTTAAGGATTAGACCCTTTTCTGGTTATCTGTAGTTCTCAGCTGTCATCCTGGAGCACAAGACCCCTGGAATCTCCTTAATCACGAGAAGGCTTGTGAACATTTGGGAAAGGCTAAATTAACTCTTGTGAAGTCACATAGGTTTGGAACCTTAAGCATGTTCTTTGGCAATTGTGATATTGCCACTGTAGAATTGATATCTGTAATTATAGGTAACAGATGGAGCGGTGAGTGTGGGTATGTATATGTGTGTGAGTGTGTGTGTGAGTGCATGTGTGTGTGTGTGAGATAGACAAGACCTTCGAGGCTCCCTATTCCAGATAGACTGTCACAGTTGGAAAGCAGTCACTGTCTATCCATAGCCTGTGATGTGGCCAGGGTCTGTGCTAGCAGAAAGACACTGACTGACGTTGAGCATCTAACTTTCCTACTCCCAAGCACAGATAAATAAGAGGCTCACAGCCTTAGTATTTAAGTAGTGATACAAACTACCACTTCCTGCATTTTGACTACTCTGGAATATAAGACACCTGAGACGGCAGCTGACAAGGCTAAGGAACAGTCAGACTAGATTTGTTGACACTTATTTAGCAGATTATAGGTCCCAAGAGTTCTTATCAATGTCAGCCAAAAGCATGACTCAGACAAGGGGAACAAGCAATAAAATGAATGACCTTACTCTTCAGAGTAAGAAGTGTCTGCCTCCAGAACACTGGCTATCTCTGTAGCCCACATCTCTACGGCGAATACTTCTCTCATCTACAGTACACATATTGTTCAGTTTACCTGAAGCCTGTTATGGTTTCAACAGTGAAAAACCCACATCTATGATTTATTCTACTAGTGCCACACAGAGGGAGATGGAGTGCCACACCTGAAGTAATAGGATTTTACAGGAAATAATGTAAATGAAGCCTTTTGCCCTTAATGACCCATAATAAAACGCTCTTGTTACCAAGCTCTGCACCAACCGTGCAGGTTGCTATGGTAACACCCAGTTGCTCCTCTGCACAGTTGCTTAATGATCAGTGTGATGTCAGGCTCTTGAGATAACCACCAACTCAGACAAATCTTTACAGCCACAGCGACAGTCCACTGGGACTTCAGTTAAGCCTGAGCCAGAGCTTCTGTGTCCAGGTATAATTGAAATACACTCAGACCTAGACTGGAAATGCTTTCACACGGAATTAGGTCATCTTTTTAATTTCTCTATTCACTCTCACTTCTCACATGTCTGCTTGGTTGGAGGTAAGCCAGAACAGGGCAGCCAAACTGCTGCAGATGGCACTTCACATACCTGTGATCCGGCTCACTATTTGCGAGGGTGGCACATTGACATTTGGCTGGTCTATCCCAGTCTACACTAGAAAAGGTCATTTTTTGTCCTCTCCTCCCTTGCTCCTTGTATCTGCCTTCCACCATGGTTGGGCCTGAAATTCTCACAATTACTCACTACTTGCTTTAGACAGCAAAGGCAAGAGCTTTCATCCAAAATACAATTTTAAAAATGCATTTATTATCTGGGAGACAGGCGTTGGGGAATCTGTAATTTTCCTTCCCTTCTTGTTTCTCTCTTTTTGCCTTTCATTCTTTCTTGAAAGGACTTAGTAGGTGTCTATTATCTGTAGGCAATTACCAGAAACACAAGGATGAATAAGGCTTTACTCCGTCCTTTAGGAGCTATCAGGTTGTTGAGAGGACAGCAATGTAAGCAAATGTGTGAGCTAGAGACGGGTGTGTGAATGGATGGATCCTTCCTGAAGGAAAGCAGAGGAGGCTTCCTAGAAGAGGTGGTGAACTTTGGGAGCAAACTGGTGGGACTGGGACAGGGAGGAGAAGAAGGGACGGTGTGAGTACATACAGAAGCTATGAGACGCCTTTGCGTGTTTGCTAAACTGAAGACAATTCAGGATGGCCGGGATTCTGATCACATAGGCTGTCTGGTGAGAATTAAGACTGAGAGGTAGGCAGGGACCAGAATCGAAAGAGTTTTGATTTTGTTTTGTAGACTGGTAAGAGGTAGTTAAGGGTTTTATGGAAGCAAAGGAGAGAACTATAATTGCCATTTAGGAGGATAGTTCTTTCAGCAATGAAGAGCATGAACTGGGGAAGTAAGAGACACGATGCCATTAGGATGTTATGGAAGGGGTGTGACTATAGAGGACATCTGTTGGTTTCTGTCTTGCATTTGTTTTGTTTTGTTTTGTTTTGAGGAAAATCATTTTCCTTTCAGTGACTGGCCTACCAACACAAGGGTGACCCAAATCCGGGCCTTCTTCATTGACCATTGGTCAGCTGGGCACATATCCAAGAAGCACCAGTCAGACTTCCCCAGTAAAATTTCATATGTAGGTACCTGAACATAGAATTCTTTACTTTTCCTCCCCCTCCTCCTCCTCCTCCTCTTCCTTTTCCTCCTTCTTCTCTTTCTCTCTTCCTTTTCCTCCTCCTCCTCCTCCTGCTCCTCTTCCTTCTCTTTCTCCTTCTTCTTCTTGATGAAAGAATGTAGCTTTGTGGCTTCCAGAGGCTATCTTTACCCCCACGTGGAGAGGGTTCACTGATCATTAAGCCAATACTTGGAAGAAAATGAAATGAAAGATAGGAAATCAGCGCTTTTTAAATACTGCTTGAGCCCTTATGGATCTAGCTGTGCTGAAACCAGTATACTGACAGGCCTTACAGTTGTACATTCCTTTTTGCTTGAGCAAACTTCTGTTAGCTTTTTGTTACTCCTATCTGATTTCTGACTCAGAACTCAAGTAAAACTAATGAGAGCCTGAGCTGAGGCAGTAGAGGATGGGAGAATGGTTTAAACAAAGTTAATAAAACTCAGGAATTGAAGAGAGCTATTAAATGATGTGGGTGGGAAATTCAACTAGAATGACACTCAGATTTCTAGTTTAAGTGGATAATGACACCACCTTATAAAATGTTGAATACAAGAAGAGGAACAATTATTTTGGGGAGAACCTTTTTTTATTTATTGGCTTTTAGATTTTGAGAGACATCTAGTTGGAATTTTCAAGCAAGCTATTGAAATTTTCTGTAACTCTCTTCCTGAAAGATAGTAAATTATACAACCACGTGATAGTAAGCATCTTAAAGATCTTTAAGTCCTGCAACTCACCTGATATTTTATTCTGTCTATAGGATATTTAGTAAATGGTTCCTAGTGCTATGTGCTAGAAGTGAGGACACAATATGTATTCAGTCTGTATCCTCCTGACATTCACAGTCTGGTCAGGGCGACAGACATTGTATCTCCACGGACTGAATGAGAGGAGCCCATAGAGGCCCTGGCAAGGTGCTAGAGGGTGGGGGGGGGCACCAAGGCTGGACCTATCAGTTGTGGCCTACAACCCTTGACCGAGAAGTTGTACAGTTTCTGCTTTTTCCAGTTAATTGGTAAACAGCTTATTTTTTCTGAAGTATCCTCAATTTCATTTGGGATGACTGGATTTATAGGCACTTTTACTGTATGTTGAGTCAATTTTGCCTTTGCATCTCTCATTGGCCTTAGTTCTAGTCAGCAAGTCCTTACAGAATGTATTTAGTCTCTCTCCTACATAAAATCCCTTCCTGTATTTAAAGAAAGACATTTGCGTGGTCCCTTCATCTTCCTCTTTCCTTTCATTAGTTCCTGCCAATGTGCTTCATAGGATGTGGATCTTAGTTTTTGTTTTTGTTTTTGTTTTGGCAGTAGTTATTATGTAAAGTTATCTTATCAGTAATTTGTGTGTCTTTTGTTTTCCACTAAATAATCATCTCCATGTGCCTGAGACCTTGTCTATTTGTCTATCACTTATGTCCAGCACCAAAATCATTGTCAGCACAAAGTAAGCACTTAAATACTTGCTGGTGAATAACTTCTAGATCCCAGCCTGGCCTCATGTCAGCAGGGCTTGTGAATGCAATCGTTTGACTGTTCCTTGACTAATGAGCAGTGTCCAATAGAGAGCACAACAGTTTTAATCAGTACAACCATCATAGCATGAGCGAGGTGCCTATTAATTTGTTCTGGATTTTTTTTTTTTTTTTTTTTTGTGGTGCCGGGGATCAAACTCAGGCCCCTGTGCTTGCGAGGCAAGCACTCTAATCACTGAGCTAAATCCCCAGCCCCTTTGTTCTGGATTTTTATGTCTATATGATGAATTACTGGATTCTTATGCATTTTTGATCCTGATTCAAGAAGATCGCATCTATCCCTGATAAATCGAGCCCAGTGAAATGTTTCTGTGGTTTTTGCTTGTGATTCCATTGCTTGACCAATCTTTAGTTCTTCTTGCTTTCCAACGTCAGCATAATTAATGAGCCTGATTCTAGGCTCCCAGAGGCCAGACTTCCTGCATTGTTCTATGCTGCAATCCCTGAATTCTTACACATGACGTAGCATCTAGAGCATATTCAGTTAGATGTTTGACAAATTTTTAAATGCATGCTTTCAACATTTTTCAAGTAATGAATAAAAATGTAAAAAAAAAAAAAGCACAGAATATTCTAGCTTATACTAGAAACGTCCCTCTTTCAGCATCTAACTCTCAAGGTGTGGTAATCCAAATGCATTGGAATTCAGCTCATTTTTATCCATCTTTCAGGATGTTTTGCTGTCATCTAGATTCACCACAATTACTCTACAGTACCAATTTCAATGAAAAATTAATTTAGACCAATCTAACTCAATATTAAGAAATATACTGGTACCAAGTGATCACCAAGAACTCTTCTATAGGTTCTAAATCCACCCTTTATTGGCATAATGTCACAGGGGCTTCTTTGTGGGTACTCCAGTGGAGTACAGCAGTTACAAGAGTCAACTGCAAAATATCATTAACTTCTGCATTACCATAACAAGTAAAATGTGTAGGGGGAAGTTGACATAGAGAATCAGCTACAAAAGAACTCTAGGGGGTGTAATTTGAAAGCTTATTTTGGAACTACAGAAATTCTCATGTTGTTTAGAAATCATTCCATATCCAGTGGATGGTCAAAATATGCCCATTGGGGCTGGGGATTTAGCTCAGCGGTTAGAGTGCTTGCCTAGCAAGTGCAAGGCCCTGAGTTCGATCCCCGGCACAAAAAAAAAAAAAAAAAAAAAAAAAAAAAACCCAAAATATGCCCATTGATGATTATAATCAGCAATGTTCAGATTGGAACCCTACCCTCTCTTTAAGCCCAAGGGTTGTTTCTGGCAGATTGCTCATCGCAGGCTTGACCACCAGCAAACTGAGTGCAGGAGGTAGGAACTTGGGGTGGGAGCTTAAGGGTCTCATTTGAGTTAAGAGTGTACTGGCTACATTGGCACTATTGTTTCATTTACTTATGCTGTGGGTAATGATTATGGAACTCCATGAAGGGTCCTGGGATTTCAATGTCCCTGTAAAACCAGAGAGTATGTGGCAAAGCCCCAAACCAAACAGCTACTTTCAACAGAAACAGCATATCCTTCAGGCTAGAATACCTTCAGCCTTCCACCAGAATCCATCAACAAAAGGGTCACATTTCCACAAAAAAATACAAGATAATCAGTAACAACCATGGTGGGTGTCTCCTACATGACTTATGGCTGCCTCTTTTCTGTGAGTATTGGCAAGAATGTGAGAATTGAGAGTTTGCTGTACATGGGCCAATTCAGCAGGCTTGTAATGTGACTTTGCTGAAGTTAATTTGAGGGGGTTGTCACCTTCCTCAAATGTGTGATAGTTAAGATGTTTGTTAGCCCGTCATAATAAATTTGATAAAAATGCCAATGCTTTCATGGATGTTATTTTTCTCCTTAAGGGATCTTTTAGAGTCTCTTAAGTGATTTAAGGAAAATGTGCATCAAACTTCCTTTTTCTGCATTTAAAGACAAGAAAATCTCTCCCCCATGTTCTTTCTCCCTCCTTCTCTGTTTTCTGTCTCTTTAGAAGTGCTCAGAAAGGTATCAGTAGCCCGGGGTCAGACTATCATAGAAAAGGACACTACTACTAAGATGAGTGACATGGTAGCCTCACAGTCTAAGGAATCCTTGCCTTGTCTGTGTGTTGAACTGGTTGCTGGAAAATAACTCCACTATAAGAGAGCCTTCAATTATGTATGAGTTAACATTTCATAGTTCTTCTGGGGACAGAGACTGAGTTTGGCTAATTCACAGAGCATGGCCTTTAATGGTGTTAAGTGTCTAGATGAGTACTGTTTGGCGAATAACAATAATGCCCCCATAAACATCTGCTGACTGATTGCATTTATGGATTCCTTGAAGAAATGCCTGGTGTTGACCTTAATTTCACTGTTTCCCGATTTCTCCACCAGATGGCAGAAGAAGGGCCAAGATATATAGACCAGTAATTTTTTTTGTTGTTGTTCACAGATACTAAAATGAAATGATATCAAAGATAGAAAATAAACACTTAACTATATTCCCATGATTTTATTTTTATGATACGGTCAACATGGAAATATCTTGAAGATATTTTAAAGAAAAGGGTGTGGAAAGTTTAGGTGCTGGGACAGATGCTAAAAAGTCAGAGAATGATTACATACAGATCAAGGGCTATAGTGCTACTCTTTCTCGTACCCTTATAAAAAGGAAAGTGGGGAAAGGAAGGCACTTTTTGCAACTTTCCACTCACCCTTCCTTTGAACCTGAAGATATAAATAGCAAAGAATGAGCAAGGAGCTTGTTTACCCACTGCTGTGATTCCAGGCCTTGTAAAATATATCCTCTACTCCCATCCAATGCTACTGTGGAGGATCAGCCCTTAAAACCCATCTCACAGGGTAACGTGTTCCTGGAAATAAAATGAATCAGAGACCTGACTGCTACCAGCCAACAGAAAGAAAAGTCTGAACTCTTACAGCTGGTCAGAATTTAACATCTTGGCATTGTTAAATATTGTCCATATTCATATAGCTAGTTCTTAAACAGAAGGAAGTGTTTTATTATTCTCATATGAATGGATTTAAAAGGGAGATTTGTTTCTGTTGGAAAACAACTTCATTCATTTTTCTCCTTGGCATTTCTTAAAAATATCTAAAAACCAAAGCATTTGACATGGATTTACATAGTCTGCATTTTGAGATAAATAACCATTAGATTACATTTTAGAGATAAAAGGAATTAATTGAAATAGATTGTTTGGAGAATATTCCTTTCAGGCAATAACCTGAAAGCTAGAAATAGAAAATTAATTTTAAGGCAATGCTTCTTAGATTTTAAATTCACATTTAAAAGACATATTTAAAGGAGCACAGATACGTATGATATTTGTACAGCCACTCCATTTTCTGAGGCTCTGGCTTTAACCTTTTCTGGTTGCCATGGCAATGAGGACACAAACACTCCCATACCATGAGCTGGATCTATAAGGAAGAATTTCCCATTGTATACATGGTATATATATTTGACCTAAGCATTGCAGAAGGAATTTAATGTAATTTTAAACACAGTAAATTGTCTGAGTGAGTCACAAAATGGAAACAGGGAACACTGGTAGGAAAATGTAACCTCATAGATGAACCAAGGGAAAATAGTTTTGGAACCATCCTGCCTTCCTGATGTAAAGAATGTCATGGAAAACTTGAAGGAAATCATTTAAACCTTTATTTTTCTTCTTTCTAAAATCCAAGCCTAAAATAAATGATTTATTTTTAGGCAAATCATAAACCTGTAATCTGAGACACTGGTCTTCAAAAAACACTTCAGCACTTCCAATTACCGCCTATAAATTGCTTTGCTAAAAACCCTTCTAAATGCTAACTTTGCATTCTGAAAGAAGAAACCAGACACTGATATGTCATCACTGTTTGCTCTGAGTCCTGACTAGGGTGCTTCTTGCACAGAATTCCCTCCGCAGCAGGGATGGATGCATGGATTCTACAATGGAAGAAAGGCTGGATTTGGTCCCAAAATTCTGTTTTGGGAGGAAGCAGAAAAGGATGACACTCTGGCTGAGATGGGATAACACCCAGAGTGAGATTCATGTGGATAGAGTTTCCTCGGGCAGGGTGATGAGCCACAGAAGAAAAGCAGAGAAGTGTGAATGTTAGAGACACAATGAGAAGGCCCTGCAGGAAGCCTGGTGCAGATGCTTAATAAATGCCTCTTGATTTGACTGAATGATCAAAGAGCAGTGTTAGTGTCAAGCAGTCTTGAATGCCTTCGGCAGTCTGTATCTTGGTTTATCTGGGGATCGGATTGTCAGAAGGGATACTGTGCCCCATGCTTGGTTGTGTGGGCAATGGTGCCAGCTGTGGGAAGGGACCAAATCATGGTGTCTGTTTTTGTGAGTCCCATTCTTCCATCACAATCCTGAATCTAGTGCTTGCTTGTGAAAAGTACAGTCTGAGTGTGTTTTTCTGACTCATAGCATCATAGCAACTCAATGCCTTAGTTTTCTGATATTCAAAATGAGCATGATGGTAAATAAATAATAATCAATATTTATTTACAGAGTCGAACTCATAAAATTGTGCAATGCTAAAAAAAGTTTAAGCAGCAGATGTAAAGGTCCTTTTCATCAAATTGTTCTGCTAGCATACTTCATGGAGGAGGCAGAGCAAAGTGGAGGGGATATTGTTCTCTGGGAGGCCAGAGAAACAAATTCACGTCCCAGCTGGGCACAGGCTGCCTGTGAGGCCAAGAAACTCCCAGCCTCTCTGGAGTTCAGTTTTCTCATCTGTAAAATTAAAGTGGTGTGATAATCCAGATGATCTTCCATCTAATATTTTATTATCCTACAGAGGATTAAGAGAGGAATTAAGACATTTCTCTGGCTTTCTCAGACTACTGACTTTCTCAGCTAACTCTCAACTCTCCACATATCTTCAGACAGGGAAAGGCCTTTACATTCAAAATTTTCAATTGGATTTGGGTAATCGGAGTAAAAGCTAATACACTTTGCATGCCCAGAAACATGTCTGAACGCAAAGAAGGAAGGTGAGGAAGGCCATTGCTTTACAGCTAAAACCTTTGTCTGTATCTGGCCTGCCCTGGCCACACATCCCTTTCTAGGTTTAACCACTTGGGGTGGCCAACAAACAAATGGCCATATGCAAAAAGGTATGAAGACGGGGGACAGAAGAGAAGAGAAAGAAAAAAATAAACTTTTGGGGCCAATAATGAATAAGATTCTTTGGTATTTTTATTAGGATTCTCTAGAAGAACAGAATCAATAGCAAATATATGTATAATTATGCAAGGGGATTTATTAGGCTTACAGGATCAGAGGCAGAAGAGTCTACACGGGCTCTCTGTGCACTGGAGAGCTGCAGAATCCAGTAGCTTCTCAGCCCAAGAAGATGGAGGCCACAGAACAAGAGGGATCAAAGATGTAGCACACGCAAAGGGTGAAGGCTTGGACACTTGCTGGAGAGGTGCTGGTGCGAGTCTGCGTTGGAAGGGTCAAGAAGCTAGAGACTGATATCCAAAGGTGATGGCAGAGACTGCAATCTTCAAAGCCAGGGACTCTTCCTTATTCTTTTCCTTTTTATTCAAATGAGGCTATAAGCCTTTTGATTGGTGCCATACACACCCGTGCTGGGTCTTCCCCTCTCAGTTTGCTTTCTTGTGTGTAAATCATCCACAGATACACCCAGGACTGTGCTTTACTAATCTGTTAGGCATTTCTTAATCCATTCAAGTTAACATATCATGATTAAGTGTCATAGTATTTGTTTAGTTTTTGTTGCTATGGTAAAATCCTGAAGCTGAGTGTTTTGTAACGTAAAGGGGTTTGTTTTGGCTCGTGGTTTTGTTGCAGAGAAGTTCAAGGGCATGTCGCCAGCATCAGCTTGGCTTCTGGTATGAGCCTCATGCCACATCACAGCACAGCAGACAAGCAGAAGGGGAGGTGAGTGTGCAAAGACCACGCACTTGTACCAGGGAAGAAGCAGGAGGGACAAACTGATTTATAGTAACTCTGTCTTGTAGTAACCTGACAGGCCTGACTCACTCCCAGGAGACCTAATCCAGTCTCTGGAGAAAGGCATTAATCCGTCCATGAAGGCAGCACCCATTTCTTTTTGTTTGTGTATTTTTTTTTTTTTTTTTTTTGAGGCAGGGTCTTCCTCTGTAGCCCAGGCTGGCCTAGACAGGTGATCCTCCACCTGGGCCCACCATCCCAGTGTAATTGCCTTTTACAGCACACCCCACACACACACTTACACTCACAATTAAATTTCAGCATGACTTTTGGTGAGGACAAACCACATTCAAATCATAGCAGCACTGAATAAAAAAGAATGGGCATTATTTTTGATTACTGAAGTCTAACTTTCAAGACTTTTTTGATGGAAATTTGTATGCATCTCTGTATATTTATATATACACACAAAGAACAAATACTCATGGACCCTAAATAAACATTCCAGGAAAGGGCTTACTTTCTTATCTGTGCACAAGTGGTCTCTCTGAGTCTGCATCTGGGTCTCAGTCTTTCCCTAAAAGGCACTAACCCTCAGAAATACAGACTGAGACTTGAAATGTGCAGAACTCTCTTCTAGACATCCTCCTTGGTTTGCACACTCCCTCCTTCCTTGCCCCCTGCCCTTGGGTCCTCACCATCATCACAAAAAATAAGGGTGGAAGTTGAGAATTCCAATTAGTTTGGGGAACTGTAAAAGCCCACACTTTTTATATTTGCTACTGTTTCCATGACAAATTTGTTCTCTTCAGAAGAAAAGAACATTTCTAAATGATCAAAATTAAATCCCTTTGAAGACTCAAAAGAAAAGAGTGGCTCTGGGAAAGTATTAAAATGGAAAACCATTTTATGTATCTAAGCTCATTTATGAAAAAGCAGTTCAAATTTGCAAAGTTTAAAGTTCAGTCTTCTCTTTGTGTGTCTCTCTCTATTGGCCAAAACATAAAAAATAGCTTTTAACCTCTGGTGATGCAACAAAATCTGATTTCACTGATGGGCATCACTGCTGTGTGAGGTAATTCATGCTGAGTAAGGGTTGCTATTTTGACACAGAATAGAGAAGTTGTAGCCATGTAAATGCAGATATAGAGTCAGTTCTGTATATGTGCACATGTGCATGTGTGTGTATGCGTGTATGTGTGTGTATGTGTATAAGTAGAGAGAAAAATCCTCCTTCAGACAATTCCTCTTTGCTTTCCTCAGATTTTTCTTCACTTACTCACACAGAAGTTTACTATTTGCCAATCACTTGCCTATTCAATCTGTTTGCCAATTCTTCCTACATTTCATCATCAGTTTTGGTTCTCCTCCTAGAAACTGTTGTGAAATGGTAAGTGGCAAGTGCTAATTTATAATTCCAGAAGAGGTATTGCTCCTCAGCCTACACAGACAGGATTGGACACTTTCAAAAATCTAGTTGGGAATACACAGGCAATCACCACCACTACAAACACACATGCATATGCATACATACATCATACATGTATACATGTACCACATGAACAGTAACAACAATAACTCTTTTCAGTACACATCTTGCATTCCTAATCTTCTAGCAATAAAAAAGAGATAACATTATAACGGCACTATAATACCTTTATAAATGGAAGGCAGCAGTCAATTAGCTGCAACCCTGAATGAGTTTACCACAGCACAGCAATCCCACTTGCAGGTACTTACTGAAGGGAAATAAGAGCACACATCTACACAAAAGCTTCTAAAAAAAGCTTCTTGTGGATCATTATATTTACATCACTCACAACAGTCAAAAGCTGGCAATAATACAAATGCCAATCAATGGGTAAATGCATAAATAATACATTATAAGTCCTTATAGGGAAATATTACCTATCAACAAGCAATAACTGATATGTGAAACAATGTGGAGGAACCTTAAAAATAATGCTAAATGAAAGAAGCCACACAAATAAGACTACAATGATTATGTGTACATAAAATTTCTAAAAATGCCAAAAGGGATTTTCTATTCAGTTTACAGAAATGTGCTAAAACTAAGTTGTTTATAAATGTTTCTGGAATCTTTTTTTTTTTTTTGATAATAGCCCCAAACTGGAAACAATCATGATGTCCTTCAATAGGTTAATGGGTAAACAAACTATGGTATATCCATGTAATGAAGTATTATTCAGCCATAATATAGAGAAGTGTTATTAAGGCACGAAAGACATGAATGCATCTTAAGTTGACACTGCTGCATAAAACTATCAGTCTTGAAAAAGTTTTAAAATGTATGATTCCAATTATATGATATTTTGGAAAAGCAAAACTATAGAGATGATAAAATGTTCATTGGTTGCTATGGGTTTGGGGCTTGGTGTGAGGCACCTGGGACTTCTTTAGGGTAGTGAAACTGTTCTGTGTGATGCTACAGTTGTGGATACATAGCACTATGCATTACTTAAAACCTACTGAATCCATTTATAGAGCAAAAAAGAATGCAATTTAGTTTACATAAATTTTGAAAAAATCGTTTAGGAGGTAAGGGGATACCAGGGAGGAATGTAAACTATGAGAATATAACTGTATTACAGATAATAATTACAGATAATATGAAAGAAAGGAGGTAGAAGGGGAAAAGTGCTGATCAACATAATGTAGTAAATTAAACATAAATACAGTAAGAATGACACATTAGCACTTTAACAGGTACAGTTGTTGTCCACAAGGGTATAAGTTAATCATTCTGCAATCACTATATACATATATTAGAATTGAACAATGAATTGAGGAGAATGGTAAGAGGCAAGTTTCTCAGTGTTAGAACAACAGTTGAGATAAACAAGAGGAAGTACTCCAGGAGATAATGATGAGTTAGAGCTGGAGACACCGACATGAACTCCTAACTAGCCTCCTATAGATATAGATGGTTAAGCATTGTAACACTGATAGACACACGTCAACACATGAGTCACTATACACACATATATTTCCTTGCTCTGACAGCTGAGAGAGTTCAGAAGCACCAACACCCCAGTAGCAATGAGCACACCCAATACTCAGACTGTGTTTTTAGTACCACTCACAAATAAAAGGGACCAAAACCAAAGCAAACAAAACCCCACAATGAGTGAGGCATTATGAAAGAATATGGGAGCCAGCTGACAGAATGTTGAATGGCCAAAGCTGCAAAAATTGGAGCAAAAGAATACAGTAGTACTGGATTAGAGTCCACAGTGCAAAACTGTTCATGACTCCACACTGATATAAATAATTAAATAATTAGAGAAATAAATGAGACAGAAAGGACAATTTCCCATGCAGAAGAAATTAGAAACGATTTATAAAGATTCTACACCTTCAAGGAGGTAGAGCATAATGCTACAATCCTCAGGTTTGGCAATGTGGACCGCACACAATGACTTCAGAAGAGTACAGCATGGAGAAGGGACTCAGAATGACTTTATCATGGAGAAAACCTAGGCAGGTAACCTCAAAATTAACACCAGGGTTTAGTCATATTGACAGCATGTATCTTTGATAAGGTGTGATGAAAATGATACTTTGCCTCTCTAGTCATCTTCTAAACCCACAACTTCAGACTGATCACGAGGAAAACATCAGACAGATTCCAAATAAGGGACATTCTTCAAAATTCTACAAAACTGTCGAGGCACCAAAAGTGAAGGAAAACAGAAAACCATTGCAGCAAGAGGATCCTAAGAAAACCTAACTGCGGAATATAATATAGTAACTTGGGTGGGATCTTGGAACAGGAAAAGAATATTAGAAGAAAACCAAGAGAATCCAAATCAAATACAGTCTTTATGAATCAAGGTTGGTTTACTGATTGAAGCAAATGTGCTACACTGATATAAAATATTCATAACAGGGGACGTGGGATCTAGGGTCTATGAGAACTCTCTGAACTGCTTCATAAATCTTCTGTAAATCTGAAACTTTTCTAAAATATAAATTTTATTTTTACAAGCAGAATTACCTCTCTTTTCTCTAATAATGTAAGACAGATCAGGGGAAACCTATACAACAAAATAAAGTGATGGACTGAACTGGCATCATGAGAGCGAGTTCCAGCAAAAGATAAACCATGAGGCCCTGTGGAACTCAGGTGTGCTGGCTTAGTGCTAAAGAGACAGCCAGGAAAGCCTCAGGAGTACCATAATTACCAATAAATATTTGATAGAACTTTCCTTTATTAGCAGCTGAGAAAGCATGACACTGAACACTTGAACATAACAGTACAGAAAAACACCAAGTCTCCCAAATTTGCTTTCTTTATGAACCTGACATCTCCTAAGGAACAAATGGTTGGAATTATGCTCGCAGCACATACACTAAAATTGGAACAGTACAGAGATTAGCACGGCCCCTGTGCAAGGATGACATGCAAATTCGTGAAGCAGTCCATATTAAAAAAAAAAAAAAACAAATCCTGCAAGACTTCTTTATTTTAGGAAACCTTAAAGCTTTAATAGAATGCTTTCTAATGCTCAAAGACACCTGAACTCATTTGAAGCCCTTTTAAACTTTGTTCTATTATTACTCTTTAGAGGAAGAAATAGATTTAGAGAGGGTATATATTTACTCCAAATATATACCACGCAGTAGTGGAATTGGAACTTGAACTCAGATCTTCCAATACAACTTACTACTCCTAGACATGATTGGACAGAACTTTTGTCTTGTTATCTGGAAAATGTTGGAAGATAGCAAGCATCTAGAACAAGGATGTTACCTTTCGAAGAGCAAGTGCACTGCGTAGACTTTGACTTTCCAAATGGGCCCTGCTACGAACCAACATGAAAGTCTTCTGAGCAATACTAAGTGTTATTTTTAGTCATTTCTTTCTTTCTTTCAAAATTTTTCACCAAATACTTCCACTGTCTTCTTGTATGAGTCTAATCAGATGTTTTCTAACTCTGATTCCTGCTCAGCTGGTAAGTAGGCTTCTCCACTTGATTCTGCTCCTGCCTTGAAATTCAGCTTTAGTCACCTCCCTTACCTGCCAGATACTGAGACCCTATTCTTGTTTCCTTGGTCCTGATCACATGCAAAGAGTCTTAAAGAAGGTCCAAAAGCTATTTGAAATATAATATCTGCACTATTTTTAAAGGTTCACTGAGAAAATGGAGTACTTGGGAATTCACAGAGTTATTATGAAAATCTAATTCTATCTCATCTCTCTTCTGAGGAGATGAGTCTTAATATGTATTATATCTACTGAAGGAAATGAGGAATTAGGTCATTACTTTCAGTTTCACAGTAATATTTCACTGACCTCCAAAAATATCTCTGTTAAAATGGTACAGAAACAAATTCTTAGGCAGAACACAGACTTGAATAGAAGCAAAGAGTAATACTGTACATTAGAACAAGCATCTCTTCAGAATAAGACCTTAGGCTGTAACAATTCAACCAGTCCAGAGATAATGACAACATTGAGATATTCTGAGTTATTTGTAAGTGGGTTTTCCAAAGAATATCTGGGCCACTTCTGTTGGTATGTTGGGAAAGAGATTCCTATTTTACATCAAGGGGAGGAGGGCCTGGGAAAATGGCATTGATGACTTTTCACATCAGTTTTCTCAAGTCTATATCTAAAATGCTTTACCAGACAGCCTGGGAAAGAGCAGTGGCATGGTGCATGGTGCATGGTGCATAGGCTGAGAGGTAGAGCGAGGGATCAGGGAGAAAGGTCTGACTACAGGTACCAGGAAGTATTGCGGGGCACACAGAACACTGTCTCAGATGGACGTAGGCCACAGATATGGCGAGTGGGATTCAGAGGCAGGGAGAATGGCTGGGGCCAGAGATCAAAGCAACATAGCAGAGAAACAATGAGAAAGGTAGAGAAAGACAGTATAGACTGAAGGATAAGTGATACTTAGAAGCTGAGACAAGTAGGAAATACAAAAATTTTGTAAGCAAGTTGCAGGGTATAACAGCCATTGTACTCTTCCTAGAACCACCTTCCATCTCATTTACACCCCAGTGTCCTTCGTAAGTTGAGGTTCAGAAAATCAGACTCTAGTCCCTGCCTAGTCCCTGTGGCCAGAGGGAAAAAGGTGGACAGGCAGCAGCAAGGCGAGGCTCGGTATAAGAGACAGTAACAATGGCCACAAAGTAGACTAGGGGCTACCAGGGACTGGAAAATGCCTGTTTCATGGGTACAGAGGACCAGTGTGGGCATGATGAACATATCCTGGAGATGGATAGGAGTGATGGTACTGTACTGTACCCTTAAAAGTGGTTAAACTGGTAAATTTTATATTATATACGTTTTAACACAATACAAACTATTTAGAAAGAAATCATTTTAAAAAGACCATGGTGCCATTGAGCTTTCCACTGTAGAAACTCAGACACTATGGACAACAGAGAAGTTTGATTCTCAGAACTGGTGCATGAGTAGACACTTGATCTTGGGTATGTCTCAGAAGGGCCCATGTGCAATGCCGAGCTCAAGGTCAGAGCTGGGCCAGGGGTACACACTACCATGTGCAGAGATTTAGGGTTTGTGCTGGAAACATCTTACTGCTATGCAAGCCTGGGAAATGGCTGAGTCTGGTTGTCAGCTTAGGTAACCTCGTCTACGACTGCTGAGGAAGTCTAGAGAGGCTGAGTATTGGGAAGACTAATGTATGTAGATTGTTTGTGATCTCCTTCTCCTCACTCAGAGCTCATGTTGAGGATGACAACAATGAACAGCAGCCCTGAGGAAAACCAGCTCCCACTAAAGGAAATAATTTGATGATGAACAGATTGAAAACAGGATATAGAACTCCAAGTATTTTAGGTTAACCCACTAACTGGTAGACAATTCTTCCACTTAAAGAACTCTGTGCTTTTTCACTAATGAATTCCTGTCCCCACAGAGCCACAAAGGATGAGAATTTGGCCCAAATGTACACTTAAAGTGGATCACATTGTGGGAATGCTTTAAAAAAATACAAGCAGCCACCTGTGACATATTAAGGCAGTTAATGTACTCATTGACATAAATACCTGAAAGGTTTTTACCACAGCTGGAACACAGCTCAAAGGTCCTTCGTATCTACTTTTTAATGCGCTTCCAACATGACTTCATAAAATTGCAACCACTCGTACGACTATGGTTTTGTTTAACTCCTGGAATCCTCGTCTTCTATCACTATTGATGTAAGTGATTATCATTAATGTCTATTCTAAACATCTTGAAGGTAAAAATCAAACTTCAAATAAGTTAGCAATTGAGACACAAGGCCTAAAGGAGTTAGGCAGTCAAAACCCATGTGTCCCTGGCCACAACTCTCACCAAAATGACATTTTTCTGGCTCCATGCACTCACTCTGTAGGACCTTTTAGACCACCTAAAATTCTTCCCATATGAATCCTAGCAAAACCTCAGCTCCTTCCATGTGTTGCCCAAGAGTTCAAACAGCTCACCGTCTTGGCCACGGTGGGATCCTTGCCTGTCTAGAATGCTGTAGCACTGCACCTGCTTGCACTGTGCTGGAGGTAAAAGCCAGACCTGCTCTGCCCACCACGCAGGCTGGTAGTTGCAGAGGTCCACAATGAGGCTGCAGGGATGAAGATAGAGGATACTGATATCTGGGTGGCCATAGCCAGGTATGACAGCCCCTGTGCTCTGCCTAGAGCCACCTTCCCTCTTATTTACACCCCAGTGTCCTTCAGATTTGTTCAATTATTTGTCTGTTCTTTCAATCAACAAGTGTTTATTAAAAATCTGTCATGTGCCAAGCACTGCAATAGGCTTCTGGTGAACAGTTGTGTGCAAAAGAAGCATTGTGGAGTTTATATTCCAGCGTGTAGAATGACAACAGAAGAACAAATTAGTTAATGCATAGCTACTTCTGTGAAATGCTAAGAAAGTGGGCAAGGTGCTGTGATCAGGAACAAGAGCTGATGGACTATTTAGCAGATGGCCTTGTTCAGGAAATGCTATTTAAACTGAGACCCGAAGGAGGAGAAGGAAACAACCCTCTAAAGAGCTGGGTAAAGAGTTTCACAGGCAAGGGGAGTAACCTTATAGAAGGAAAACCACCTACAGGAGAGCTGGAGTGAATGAAGTTAGAGACAAGGAGAGACAGAACAGTAGGACTTGGGATCTCAACAGTAAAGGGCTTTGACGGTTATACCCAAGAAACTTTTAAAGAGCAGATGAATGGCATTGTTTTCTTTAAATTTTGCAAAGATCATTTTGACTGCTATGTGGAAAGTGGATTAGAGGAAACCAACAGGGGAAATAGACCTTTCAGGAAACTCTCTGTAGCCATCCTAGTGAGAAATAAATGATGGTGGCTTAAAGTAAGATCGTGGCAATGGAGATGGATATAATTAAGTGGAAGATGCATTTTGAAATAGGAAAGATTTGCTGATAGGTGTGGTAAGGAAAAAGAATAAAGATCAACTAATTAAGCTTTGGTTTGAGCAACTGAAAGGATGATGATTATGTTCGTCAGTTTTGTATTGCTGTGACAAAATAGCTGATGTAAGCAGCCTGAGAGCAAAGAGGAGGAAAGAGCTATTTGCTCACATTTTCAGGGATTTCAGCCCACGTTAGGCTGGCACTATTGCTTTTGACCCAGTGGTGAGGCAGAAACATCATTGCGGAGTGTGGTAGAAAAAGACCACTCATTCATGGCAGCCAGCAAGGGGGAGAGAGAGGAAGAAGGAAGAGGAGGAGGAGGAAGAGGAGAGAGAGAGTGTCCCAAATATAGCCTTCAAGGTCATGCTCCAAAGACCTACTTCATCCCACTAGAGCCTCCTTTCACCCCCAAAGTTTCTACCACCTCTCAATAGTGCCATCAGTTGGAGACAAAACCTTCAACCCGTGAACTCTATGAACCTATAAGTCCAGCACATACAGGTTGGGCATTTAGCTCAAGTGGTAGAGCACTTGGCCCTAGAGCACTAGCAAGCACAAGACCCTGAGTTCAATCCCCATTATCCACCCCCCAACAAAAGATCAACACATAAAAATGATGTATGTATTAAGATCAGAAAAACAAAAAAGGCTTCAAAATGAAAGTCATAGTTTGCAACATATTAAGTTCGATGCACTAATGAGGCAGCGAATTGGAGCATTATGTAAGCATTTGCATATGCTAATTTGTTAAATATTTTGAATCCCTACTATGTGTAGAAACTGGGCCTAATTCCAGGGGTGATCATAACAGAGATGTTCTTTGACCTTATGAAGTTTACAAACAAGCAAGTAGGACAAATATTAGACAAGTAACTAAGCATGATGTAGGAACTGGTAGAAATTAGGGGACTTGAAGAAAGAACATGGGAGCTGACAGTCTGGGTGGCTGGTGAAGGCTTTCTAAAGAGGTGATATTTAAATTCAGCTCTGAAATGAAAATGAAATTAGCTCAGTAAAGATGCAGAAGTAGAGTTTCAGGCAGAACATGTGCAAAGCCCCAGAGGCAGGAGAGGTAAGGTTTTGCAGAACTAATTCATTCCCAGGAGGTTCTCAGTCCTTCTGAGAGTACCCTGTCAGCGGGGTGGTTCCACTGGTACTCCAGACCTGATGGAGAAGCCAGAGGGCCAAGGTGGCTTTCACTCCAACCAGGACTCCTGCCATACTAGGTTGAAAAGATCTTTGTCCATTCTTTTGAGCAACAATTCTCAGAGCAACTAACTATGGCTTGTGGACCTCTCGATGAACTTACTGCTTTTAAGAAGGAACCTGTCACTTGTGGAAGAATGAAGAGTCTTATGTTAAAATTGTCTATTAAGAACTATGGGGAGATTGAACAAGTCAGGACTGATTGTCCCTGGGGCCACAGAGGTCACAGAGGAGGGAGAAAGAAATAGCAACACGAATGTTAGATGAGCACATGGGACACACATATGTGTGTTTAGGACATGGCAAGCAATTTGGGGGAAGAAACTAGTCTTATAAATTCTCCAATGACTATAAATAACTTACATTATAAAAATATTTAGTTTCTCCAATGAATATAAATAATTTCTTTTCTTGAGTATATGATCTTCTTTAGCACTGAAAAGTCTTCTCTGCATTTGGCAACAGCTGTGTTTTTGCAACCAACATGGTTTCTTAAGAGATACCCCAGTACTGAAGAATGGTGTGATGCCTGGCAGGCCTATCAGTAAAGGAGGAAGGAACGCCCAGGATCCAAGGTCAAGGCCACAGAACTTTACTTGCACTTAGCATGTTTCTATCCTCGACAGTTAGCACACAAGTTAACTAGTGTTATGGTTTGTGTCTAGATGTCCCCCCAAAGCCTCATGTGGTAAGAGATAGCTGGATCTAGAGTGTGTGATTACTAAATTGATCCATCGATCGGTTTGGCATTGTTCTGCTGGGATCAAGGATGTAAGACTGAGATTGGGGGTGGGAGTGCGGGCCGCCCTGGGGGCAGATAGCCTAGATAAAAGATACAGGAAGAAGCTAACTAACTGCTTGTTTGCATTGCTTATTTACATACATTCCTTGCATTTTCCTCACTGTACTTTGCCGGTCAGCCACCGGTCTGACACGCCAGCCTGCCCCTCTGCCATGCCGCCCTGCTTCGGACCTAGCAGACTACAGACTTAAACCTCTACAGACTGTGAGCTAATAAACCTTTCTTCCCCTAACTTTGGGTGTCGAATATTCTGTCCCAACAACGAGAGAAAAGTAACTAAAACAACTAGATAGAGATCCTTTCCTCACCAGGAATGGTGAAGTTTTGACCCATCCCCATGGAAAGACACCTGCCCCTTCAGTAGTTCTCGGTATTCCTCACTCCCCCACCTCAATACCAGTATCAAAGTGTCTACCATCTGGAAACTCTCTGGCATGGCTTTCCCCCATAACTGACTAGAAAAATCAATTTGTTTTTAACTAGTTCTCAATTAAGAAGGCATTACATAAAAACAGACAAAAACTCAATATCTCAAATGTGTTATAAAATGAAGACAAGAAGAATGAGAAAAGTGGGAGTGGGGAGAATCCTAGAAAGAGGGAATGGACTTATGTGAGAAGCAATTTCCCACTGTGTCCGTATTAATCACAGCTTCCAGACGTCAGCATCGGGGACCACAGCTGAGTGATAGTTAGGCACCAAGCACTCTTTCTGAAAGCAGCAAGAGATGGAACATCATTAGGAGAAGGTTTTTCTTTTTTCACTCAAGAAGTGTACTGCTTTTCCTCAATAGCTTTCTAAAGCAAAAGCATTAGACATGAAGGCAGAGTGTCAAGAACAGCAGAAAATTCAAGCAAGGGCTTTGTCTTCTTGGCCCTGGGAAGAGTCTAATCATCTCGTCATATAGAACTGAACCACTCAGTGGTTCTCAGCGTTAGAGGAGGAGAGAAAGAAACAAATATATGAGGCACGAAGAATGTGGGGCACTGAAACCATTTCGTATGACACTACAATGTGAATGGATGTCATTATGCTTCTGTACAACACAAGGAATGAATTCTAGTGTAAAGTAGGGATTCTACCTAATAATTCTATATTGATATCATCAGTTATAGCAAATATACACCTCTAATGTAAAATGTTAATAACAGGGAAAACTAGGAGGAGGAGAGTAAGTGTTTGGGAACATTATATACTTTCTGTTCAGTTTTTCTGGAAATCTAGACCTGCTTTGATTACAAAGAAACTTAAAAGACCCCTGAAGTTTATTGCTAAACATGATTTCTTCTTTAATTTGATATTGTAAAACAATTTATGAATTTTTACTATGTGATATTCCTGCTTTAGGCACTTAGGACTCAACATTGAATGAGATAAAATCCTGCTTTCCTGGAGTTTTATTCAGCTAGGAAGCAAACAATAAATATACTCATAAAAATATAAATAATATTGGGTAGTATGTGCTACGGATAAAAATGAGTCACCATAATGCAGTGACAGAGGAGGTTGAAGCAGTGCTGTTTTAGGGCAGTCGGGGAGGCTGCTATCAGAAGGGACATTTGAGGTCAGCCCTAAGGATAGCAAGAGAGGTGCCATGTGGACCAATCAGACAGGAGACTTGGAGTCCTGTGGAAAGAAGAAACAGCACGGGCTTGATGAAGGGCAGTATGGCGAGGGATGTTCATAGGCAAAGAGAACAAAGTGGTTTCCACTGGCCAGACCACTGAGGGCTGTGAAAACTTGTAAGAACTTCAGATTTTAATGTACCTATAATTAAAAGCCACAGAAGCAACCCAAGTGTGCATAAACAGGTAAATGGATAAACAGAATGTGGTATACCTAATGGAATATCATTCAGACTTGGAAGAAATCCTGTCATGTTCTACAACACGGATGAAACTTGAAGACATGGCATTAAGTGAAATAAGTCAAAAGGCAAATGCTGTATTGTCCTACTGAAACAAGGTACCTACCTCAAGTAGGTTTAAAGAGACAGAAAATAGAAGAGTGATTTCCAGGGCATGGGAGGAAGGGAGAATCAGGGATTGTTTAAATGAGTGTGACATTCTGGTTTTACAAATGAAAAGAATTCTGGAGATGGGTTGACATCATGGTGAATTTCTTAAGACTGGAGGTGTTGATTACTAGAAATTGGGGCAAGAGAGGAGATGGTGAGGCGAAGTCAGACTTAGGGAAATGTTTTTGGTAGACTCAATGAAATTTGCTTTTCTCAACAAAATTAGAGTATGAGAAAGACGAATAAAAGTTAATGTCAAAGTCTGGATCTAAATAGCTAGAGATTGGTAGCACATCAGTGTGCATATAGTTAATGGTACTGAACTATATGCTTAAAAATAATTGTTATTTGTCGTCATTTGCTGAGATGGAAAAACAAGAGGAACAGCAAGAGCGGTGAGAAATGAAAAGCTGGTTATGGATGTATTAAACCTGAGTTGTTCATTGAGCATCCTACTGGAGACACTGAGTAAATTCTTGCATATTTAATCCTAGAATTTAGTGAAGATTTAGGCCTCAGAGATGAAATTTTAGAGTTCAGAGTACAGATTAACCATTATTTTATATATAACTAAGAATTTTAAAAAGATACTGCTTACTAAACTAGCATCTTGTTACTTGTATTATTTTAATTTTATTAAAAGAACTCCTTTAGATTTAGATATAGATATAGCTCTCATGCATATCTAAAAAGAGAAATCTGTACCATATACACAAAGTACAATGATTAGGGTAATTTTAAAACTTCTTATATCCAGACATTTTTGGTTAACTTTCCCCCAAAACAGTCTTAACTATTTTTAGGCATACAATTCAGTATTGTTAAGTATTTCACACGGATGTGCAGTCATCTCTAGAATTTTTTTCATCTTGGAAAACCTTATACCTAGTCAACAATCTTATACCTACTAAACCTTATATCTATTAAACAACAACTCCTTGTTTTCTTTCTTTTTCTGCCCTATTAATCACCCTTTTACTGCCTGTTTCTGTGAATCTGACTACTTGAGATAGGTAACTCATATCAGTAGAATCAGACAGCACTTGTCTTTTGGTAGCTGGCTTATTTTACATAGTAACAGGCCCTTTTAGTTCATCACGGTTGTAATATGTGACAGGATTTCATTCCTTTTAAAATTGCATAACATTCCCATTGTAGACATCACCACCTTCTCTTTGTCCATTTACCCACCAATGGGTATTCAGGTTGCTTTTTCTTCTTGACGATTGTGAAAAATGCTACAGCAAATATCTGAATATGTTATTATCTATTCAAAATTATGTTTTCCATCTTTTCAGTTATATATACAGCAGTGGGATTGGTGGATCATATAATAATTCTATGTTTAATTTTTAAAGGAATCTATATACTGTTTTCCATAGCAGCTGCATCATTTAACATTCCTACCCACTTGTACACAAAAGTTCCTGTCTTTCCACGTCTTTGCCAATATATATGACTTTCTGATTTTTAGAGTAGCTATAGACATGGGTTCACTGTGATTTTGACTTACCTAATTGGCTTTTATTTCCCTAATAATTGCATTTCTCTAATAATTAGCAATGTAGACCATGTTTTCATTCACTTTTTAGCGCATAGACACCATGTGTATTTTTTTCACTTAGCAACTTTCTTTAAGCCACCAAAAGCATTTGTGGTGCACCATTTCTTTTGAAAAATGCTTCCCTAGACTCTTCAGGATTTATTTCAAGTGGAACTCATATTCCTTTCTTAAATATTCTTTAAATGTTTACTTACAGAAATATTGAGGGACTACATTGTACAGTTATGCCACCAGAAATAACCTCCAATTTCCAGTATGGAAATCTCACAGTATGCACGGGAAATTTCCAGTATGGAAATTCCAGTATGCACAGGCAACAAGGACTGAGTTACAACTTCCATCTGGCTGACAAGGAATTCTAGAATAGTGGTGGCCAAACAATGGCACGTACGCCACAACCAGCTGTTTGCTATCATTGAAAGCTCTAAAAGGTTCACCATCGGTGCTCTAGAGTGCTGTCGTTGTTACATGCATCCTGATCTCAGAGATGTTAAATGTGAAGAAAAATGCATTTATATCAGTTTGCTTTGTCTTCAAACTTGGTGGCTTAAGCAACACAGATTTATTCTCTTATCATTCTGGAAGCCAGACATCCAAATGGTCTCACTGGGTGGAAACCAAAGCCACACTCTCGTCAGAAGTCTTATAGGAGAATCCATTTCCTTGCCTGTTCTAGCTCTTAGTACTGCAATTCTTGCAGTCCGTGGCTTGTGGATCCTTCCTCCATCTTTTAATCCTGCAGTAGATAGTATCTTGCTTTAGCCATCACATTCTGTTCCTGTAGTCAAGTCTGTCATTGTCTCTCTCTTATCAGGACATTTGTGATTACACTTAGATCCATATGAATGTCCTGGACAATCTTCTCATTTCAAGATCCTAAACTGAATCACGTTGACAAGGTCTTTTTTTCCATATATGGTAACATTTACAGAATCCAAGGATTGCGACTTGGATATGTTTGGAACTCATTATTCAGCCTATCACAGCATCTTAGACATGTTGAAATAGGCAGAAGTTACATTAAACCCATTGTCTGGATGAAATCATCAAGGCAGTGAGTCTAGCAGATAGGAGTCTGACGACTTGCTCCACACACCCATATTCTGAAATCAAGAAAAGGAGAGAGCCCCTCTGAGAACAATGAGTAGTAGCAGCTTGTAAGATTGGAGACAATATGGGCAATTACATTTTTCTGTAGTGAAATGAAGGTTTTTTTAGTGAGTAGGGATTATTGCTGGCATCAAAAGCTTCTCAGTAAGATAAGGACATAGAATTTGCTACTGGATTTGGTGACTTTGACAAGAACAATTTAAGAGGAAGAGTGGTAGTTTGAACTGAGTAGGTTTAAAAGCAAGTGGATGGAATAAATAAGAGTAGTGAGACAAGCATAGAAATCTTGAATTTCTCTGAAAAGAAATGGAGTGATATAAAAAAGTTAGGTTTTTGAAAGCTTTCATGATAGAGGAGAAAGGGGCAAAGAAGTTGAGTGGGACACCAAGTGATTATAATTATGGG